>MU006793.1:28077-169722 GCA_010093635.1 Massarina eburnea CBS 473.64 | reverse complement strand
ACTAATAGAACCTATAGGAGGAAGGCTTAAGTAGTAAGACTCTTACCTTTAGCGCAGCGCTTCGCATAATCTATCCTGTCCCTAAGAGAAAACTTAGCTAGAAGACGTTTCTATATAAGATAAGAGGTAACTAAAGGAGTAAGCGTAGTAAGAGTAGGCAGAACTAATACTATAGCAGCTAGAGGAACACTAGCAGAACTCTCTAGCTTATAGGTAAACTCCTAAAGCAGATCCTTAGTAGTTAGCTCTTAAGCAGGTTCCTGTTAAGGCTCCTAACAAAGTCCTAGCTTACCCCTAGAACGCTTTAACTCCTGTTCTGTAATAACTCTTACTAACTTAACAATCTCTTAAGTAAACTGTCTATTATTATTAATATACTTTCTAAGGGTAACGTTAGCTAATTAGACTTCCTCTACAACACAATCTAGGTAGCTTCCTAAGCTAGTAATATAGGTATTATGTTTATCTAACTACATAGAGATTAGCTATGTAAAAGAAACAGAGAAGAAAGAAAGTACTTACCTTTCTATACTTTATAAGGAGGTTTTACTTAAGAAACCCCTGTATAGCCTAGATAGACTCTAGAGTAGCTTAAGCAGTATCTAAGGAAGCCTTATAATAGTCTATCTTATTAGGAGGCGTTATAGAAGCTGCTAAACTAGGATACTTCCTAGCATCTATTATAGGGAACTCCTTTAAGTAGCGCTTAATTAGAGGAAGGCATATACAAAGTAATTCCTTAAGTTCCTCTACATTTCTGTTCTTATAGGCCTTAAGGATTACTACAAGCTCCTTAGAATAGAGTTAGAGCTCTAGAGAATACAGTTAGTAGAAGCTAGAAGAAACTAAGAGAAAGACACTTATAGGAATAATACGTAACTTAGTTATAAGTACAAGCTACGTAAGTAGTCTTATAGAACTAAACAGGAACACTATATATACTCTCTTCTTTAATAATAAGACCTTCTATATAAGTAATATAGAAGACCTGTTATTCCTTACTATAAGCATAGGTAAGAGAAGGTAGCAAGTATAGTAGGTAAATATTAATAGCATTATTATTATTATCTTCCTCCTCTTGCTCTAGAGACGCCTTAGAAGTTAACTCTTAAATATTAACTACCTGTTCCTCTTTAATAGATTACTGCGCTAGAATGCTCCTAGAAGCCTTTAAAGACAACGCAATAGCACTTCTAGAAGCCCTTAAAGATAACGCTATAGCCTAAACAACTAGAGCCTTCTATTAAGCTCTAGTAGATAGGCGAGCAAGAAGCTAGCTAGAAGAACCCCCCTAGAGAGGGGCAACAGAAGTCGCTAGAGCAGGAATTAACTAGAGGGATGCCTAGGTAGCTATAGCTAGAGTAACTCTATAAGCAGGAGCTAGCAGAACTAGGGTTAACCTAGGACGCAGATTAAAGAATTAAAGATCCTAAAACCCTAGACTAGCCCTAGATTCCCTAGGGAAATACTCTCTACTAGAAGCCTAAGCTTTCTTATCCTAGGTATCTATGTAGCGCATGTACTAATTAACAGGACTAGTAGGGAAGTAACGCAGATCTAAAGGTTCCTGCTTTATTATTATATTAATAATAATAACCTACAAGTACTAAGAAAAGAAGAACCTACAGAACTATATCCTAGGTAGGAAGAATAACTAACAGGAGTTCTAAAGTAACTATATAGATTATTATACTAATTATACTAGCTATACTACTTAGGATAACGCAGAGTAAACTAGAAACTAGGACCTAGGTAGGTATACTAAGGAGCATACGCACTAGACGCTAGCGTAGAAGCTATAGTAAAAGCTATAGGAGCTAGAGCTATAGGAGCTAGAGCCTAGATAGAAGCAGAAGGCGCTGTAGGAGGCGCAGGACTAGACTACTTAACCTAATAAGAGGAACCTAACCTAGTTAGAGTATCCTTACTACTATAGTAGAAAGGTGTCTAAGGCTAGTAAACTAGCGTCTGCAGCTAGCGCGGCTAACGCAGGGTCTTAGAAAGAGAGGCATAGTACTTAAAGACTTTTAGAGGTATCCTAGAGGCTTAAATAGAGGCTGTAATAGAGTTAGATAGAAGTTGTGTAGGGGGGTAAAGAAAGAAGGTTATAGAATTTAGGTTATCTAGATAGGCAAGCTATAAGCTTAGACCCCTACAATCTATTTGCTAAACTAAACGCCTAAGAGTAACTAGCTCTTACCTAGAGAACTAGTAAGTAAATTAGGTTAGTACGCGATAGGCAGTAAAGGCAGTAAATAGAAGAAAAGGAATAGCTAGAGAAAAGGAACCTACCTAGAGGCAGTATATAGCATACGGAACCCCTACAACAAATAAAAAAGAGGAGGGGAAGAGGAAGGAGGTAATGTAAGAGGATAGACCCTGTAACTCTTAGGCACAGCTCTTAGAGCCTACTAAGGAAGTCTGCTAAAGTCTACTAAAGAAGCCTGCTAAGGAACCTACCTAGAACTAGCCTAGGACTAGTATATAAACCCTCTATAGTACTTCCTGTAGACTCTATTAAATTTATCTTATCTTTAAAATAACATCTACTCTTAGGGTTAGTTCTCTTACAGTCTACTAGGGTAAGCCCTTTAATCTCCTGCTGTAATGTACTTAGCAGCGCGTTCTCCTCCTTTATTCTAAGAAGATATCTAATACTATTACTAGCTCTTAGAATTAGAGTACCTAGTCGCCTTGCCTGCTTTACTACTAAGGCTAGTAGAGTAATTACTGCGTATAGGTTGTTGTATAGCTACGCCTCTATAGGAAAGTTATGCATTGTCTTGTTATAACTAAAATTATCTATAATATTACAGTAGACCTGCTCTAGTATCTTATTATAGTCTCCTTAGAAAGGTGTAGTTATAGACTTTAGTTTCTGTACTTAGGCTCTACGTGCATTTTATAGTATATCCTTTGCTACTAGTGCTTACGTATTTCTAGTCTATCCTTGTATTACAGCACTAGTCTTAATAGTGTTTACACTTGCTTCTAGGGCAAGCATAATATAACGTAGGTCTACCTTGTTAAGTAGAAAGACTTTATCTAATCCTCGCTAGATAACCTAATAGTTATTAAATTAGCAGGTTACCTTAGCAATACTAACATCCTGCTACTCCTTATTCGCTAGTCTATTTAATTATACTTCTAGCTTTAGTCTAGAACTTGCCCTGTTAGTAAACACTTCTAGGTATACCTCTCTTATTAGACGTATTACAGCGTCTAGTAATACATGAAATTTATCTAATAGGTAGTTTTATAACTACTGTGCAAGTATAGTTTTTAAGACTACTCTTAGTATCTAGCCTAGCCTATTACCTTGTTAACTAAAATACTATGTGCGTATGTTGTCCTGCTATTTCTTATGCGCCTACCTGTTTAATTTTAGGGTTATTATTTTAGGGTAGTCTCTAATTAAATAAGATGTTTTTCTGCATCTAAAACACTTGCCTTAGCAGCTAGGGGATTGTAATCTTACTTACTGTTAGTTCTCTAGTAACTAGGATCTATCCTGTCTGTTAGTGTGCTATTGCAGGGTTTTTGCAGTAGTAGTTAGCGTGTCTTAGAGGAGTACCTTGCTTACTAAGTAGGTGTAGTTACGCACGTCCTTTATAAGACTAGCTATTAACTTATATTAGGTAATTTAAGTAAGATGCGCTATATCTAGCTTAAGTCTGTTTAGGTTACGTACTAGCTTCTCTACTTGCAGATTAACCTTAGCGCTTACAGCTAGCTCCTTATTTAAGTATTAGTCTAGCTTTAAGTCTTTAATTATTAATTATAATAGAGTAATAAATAAATTTAAGGTATTCTGTTTACGTGCGATCCTTGTTATCCTCTGCGCCTCCCTCTCTACTTCTCCCTTCTTAAAAGCCTGCATTCCCTGCCTCTGTTTAGCGACTATCTTTAGGTAGGTGTAGATTTCTTCTATCTTAAACGTTAGTTTACTCTTACTCTTAGGGCAGTCCTTCTCTAGTATATAGAACATTACTATCTCCTTGTCTTACCTGTTTAGTCTCTAAAAGAAGAAGTAACCTACTTCTGTTGCTATAATCTAACCTGCCTCCTTATAAGTATTAGTGTATATAGATATATTAGTGTAGTATTTAGTAATTAGTATATTACCTTCTATACATTTCTTAACGTATACTTTAAGGAATTAGCGCGTCTTTGTTTAATAAGAGATATTAAGCTCCTCCTAGTACTCCTTTATGTCTTCCTATAGACGCTCCTAGTCTTATTACTTAAAAGCGCTTAAGCGTTTAACTATTTGTCTACAAGGCTCTAAATAGAAGTCTAGGAGGACCTCTAACCTATCTCTCTCTAACTAATTGTAGGTTCCTGCGCGGCAGTTATAGCTAGCAAGCTATTCTATAACGTTATACTTGCTAAAAAGCTTAATAGTTGCTAGCGCCTTTAGTTAAAGTAATAGTCTTAATTAACTAGAGTTAGATACTTCTTCTATAGTAGGCCTTCTAGTATTAATAGTAGACATAGTGTTAAAGGCTAGTCTGCTCTTAAGGAAATAAAGTAAGGATGTTTAGTAGTTAATAAGGTAGAAAGTAATTGTTCTACTTGCTGTAATACCTTCTCTAACGCCTTTCTCGCGCTCTTATTATCTTTGTCCTTTAGCTCTACAGCTTTAGGCACTAAGTATTGCGCTAAGCTTGCTATATTATTCTTTATCTTCTCCTGTATCTCCTAATCTTGCAATTTATTTCTGCTCCTTTCTATCTTCTTTATTTGCCCCCTTCGCTAGCCTTAGCTTCTTATCTAATCCTTTATAGGCTAGCTCCTTTAGCTGCCTATTATCCTGCTGTAATTTACTTATTATGCTACCTACCTCTCTCTAGTAATGCGCGCAACTATTACTTGTATTATTTTAATTATCTTTTACTAGTAATAAGCCCTTTTCTTAATATTAGTTTTATTACTAATTTGTCTTATTTCTTATACGCTGTTCGCTTAGTATTGTTGTAAGTCTCTCTCTAGGAAGTGTAGTAAGTCCCTCTCTAGGAAGTGTAATAAGTCCCTCTCTAGGAAATATTGTAAGTCCCTCTCTAGGAAATATGTTAAGTCCCTCTCTAGGAAATATATTAAGTCCCTCTCTAGGAAATATATTAAGTCCCTCTCTAGGAAATGTATTAAGTCCCTCTCTAGGAAATGTAATAAGTCCCTCTCTAGGAAATGTAATAAGTCTCTCTCTAGGAAATGTAATTGCTATCGCTTGTGTACAGTTTATTTTATATACGCTTTTTCGCTTAGCGTTATAGTAAGTCCCTCTCTAGGAAAGTATTACTCTACATTTCTTAGCGTACTACATAATTAACCTATACTTATACTACTGCTTTTAGCCTCCTTCTATCCTATATTCTCTGTAAGTTGTAAGTTTAGGGCTGTTAGACTTCGCTATTTTGTGCTGTTAGGCTTAGGACAAACAAGAATTACACTATAATTATTAAAACTAGACAGAATAATTATAATATTAATTTATTAAGTTGTGTATAGGATAAGATAAGATAGTTACTCGTTCTCGTTAGTTATCTTATACAAGACCTCTAAGAACTCGCTTAGTCTCTGCTAACTTAGTACGCTGCAGCCTGCAACGTTACTATAGTATAATAGCAGGCAGGAAGGACTAGGGTGTAGGCAGAGCTGCTCTCTAGTAGACCTCTAAATGCTACTCCTAGTACAAGGACTACCTGTATATTAAGCGCTTTAACCTAGGACTTATAGAAGAGAAGAGAGCTTTCCTCTCTATAGTCTAGGTAGTAAAATAGGACTACTAGCAGTACACTATTAATAGCGTGCGCAATAATAAGGACCTTTTCTAGATTATTAGATAGTATAAACTTAAACCTACCTAACTAGAAGTACCTCTTATTGTTAGGGACCGCACTATATCTAAGCCCCTAGAGAAGGCTAAGGCCCTCTAGGAAGCTATTCTAGGGCGTTTTAGTACTAACGACGACCTGCTAGGGCCGCCGCTACTATTGCTACACTCTACCCTGCTATAGCAGGTTAAGCTCTTTATAGAGGAAATAGAGCGCAACACTATTAGTATTTCTAGCACTTCTCTAGGAATTAACAAGATTACTATCTGTATCCTAAAGGCCTGCTAGGCCTTAATTAAGCACTATCTCCTTATAATCTACTAGGCAATCCTACGTATAAGCTACTACCTAGCAGTATAAAAGTTAGCTAAAGTAGCTATAATCCCTAAGGTTAGTAAACGAGATAGGTTATCCCCCTGCTCTATGCGCCCTATTGCCCTATGTATAGTTATAGGCAAGGGCATTAAACAGGTTATAGCTTAATGTATAGCCTAGATAGCTATGCTACACAGCGTCCTTAGCCCTCTTTATAGTAGCGCTCTCCCTAAACAGTCTGTAATAGACTTAGTAGTAGCCTTTACCTACAAAGCTAAACAAGCTTTTACCTAAGGGCAACACGTTATAATAGTTACTATAGATATCTAAGGTACCTTTAACGCTCTACTCCTTTACTAGCTGCTACACTAAATAGGGGCGTAAGGCTAGCTAGCAGCTATAATACAGCTTGTAGGCAGCTTCCTCTCTAACTATAGGATCTAAGTTTAGCTTAGGAAAACTATAACTTTACAGTACTCTGTAGAGTGTAGTACCCTGCAGGGCTCTCTACTATCCCTAGTTCTCTATACTCTCTACTTAGCTAAACTAATAATATAGGACACTAGCTGCTGTTTTAGTTACGCTAATAACGTATGCCTCTTCTGCGTAGTATACACTCTTAAGGAGAGTAATAGGCTTATTATAGAGGACATTTACTAGATTAACTAGTAGGGTAATAACAACTACGTTGTCTTCGCCTTAGAGAAATGTAAAATAATCTATCTTACTAGATAGAGGGGGACACACACTCCTCTACTAGTAGTTAATAAGACTCTTACTATTACCCCTGTTATAGGTACTAACAAGACGCTAGCTCTGCGCTAGCTTAGAGTCTAGTTTAACTATAAGCTTAGCTTTAAGTAATACGTCTATATCTAGGCTACTAAGGCTAGAGTAGTAGCCTACTATATTTACAGCCTTACTAGGATAGTTTACAGCTCTCTAGCTAGCTCCCTGCGTAAAGCTATTATAACCTACGTCCTCTTACGCCTACTGTATAGTACAGAGGCGTAGTATAGAGGCTACACTAAACCTCTAAGGGTTACAAGGGCTTTCTGTAAGCTAGAAGTTAGCACTAGACTTAGAGAGCACGTTACTCTTATAGATAGAATAATCGCTCTAGTAGCCTATAGAGTACTCCTAGTCTTCTGCACTACTCCTACTACAGCGCTGTTTTATAACGCTAGCTTACCTTTAAGTTTAGTAGTACTTAAATAAGTATAGCACTGCTTTGCTATCTACTTACGTATAGTAGATAAACACTACTCTCTAGCAAGCTAAACTGCTATCCTCTTTATTAGTTAAAGCTAGAGAGCTAGAGGACACTAGTAGCTCTAAACCTAGGTCTAAATTATTAGTTGCCTCTTCCCTGCAGTACCTCGCCTGCTGCTTATACCCCCCTACTACTCGCCTAGATATAGGACAGACCTTACTAGTTTAGTCTAAAAAGCTGTAGTAGCTAAAGCCTTTACTGCCTAGTAGGCAACACTGCTAACTAATAACGTTACTGTCTTCTTAGATAGATCTAAGTAATACCTTAATAGGGTTAAGAGAGTTACCTATAGCTATGCTATATACTAAGGGTAGAAACTATCTACTAAAGGTAGCAGCTTACTTAACCTTTAATCCTACGTGTTTAACGCAGAGGCTGTAGAGGCATAGTAAGCTCTTTAGCGTATACTTACCTTTACTAAGGCTATATAGTACCTCTAATGTATCTAGATATGCATTAATAGCACCTTAGTTATCTAGTGCCTCTAAGGCACTGCTGCCCTCTTATCCTAATAGGCGTTCCTTAACTGCTAGCAGGCTATAGACATGCTTAATATTAAGGTTAAATAGGCTCTAGGCTACACTAGCCTTAAGGGCAACAAACAGGCTAACACACTTACTAATTAGAAGGCTAAAAGCCTTTAAGAACTATATAAATAAGCTGCTAAACTTACTATTACTAGCCTCTGCTCTAACGCTTAGGCACTAGATAGGCTTGTAGCTTAGTAATAGTAGTCTGCCTACGCCCCTAAACTCTTAGCCTAGTATAGATATTAGTAGCTGCCCTATAATGTTACAGAGCCTAAAGGACTACGTTTAGAATAACAAGCGCTTAGTAAGTTACTAGCTATCTATACTATGCATAGAGACTTTGCCTAGTACTATAAGAAGTTTAGGCACAAGGACGCAGAGCTATTCTGCTCCTGTAGTAACTATAAGACACTAGATTACCTTATTTACTACTTCTATAGCTAGAAGGCTTTTCGCTTCTAGCTGCACTAGCTTATTATTCTCTTAGAGGACTACAAGGATAGTAAGGCGTACCTTAGGACGCTGCTTAACTACCTAGAAGACTTTATAGACTTCCTTACTCTTACTACTTTATAATAGGTCTTCTTACTACGTATTAGGCTACTCTAGCATAACTAAAGGAGCCTATAACTACTAGAGTAGAACCCTAGCCTATATACTAAGATAGCCCTTTCTGCTCTTAGGCTTACTTTATAGATAGGGTAGCAACCCTGCCTGTATATTCGCTTACCCTTCTACTTAGCTATACTAGCTATCTCTATAACTTCTCTTTCTATCTCTCCTCTCTATATATACCTTAACCCTCCTGTTTAAAAAGTCTTAGCGTTTTCTAGCAGAGAATTAACTGCGTACGCGGCCTCTACCTTATATAAAATAGCCTATAAGGCTACTTACATACCTAGAGGCAGCTATACTAACTTGCCTTTACGCTAACCTTTATATATTATAAGCTAACTAGTAGGCTTAGATAACTCTACAGGCTCCTAGGAGTAGTTTACTATACTAACTAACCTTTATATTTAACGTGCTTAGCGCGTCTCTTATTCCCCTTAAGAGGAGATTATAGGTATATAGGTTTATAAGCTTACGTCCTTACTAGACGTTTAAATTAATACTACTACTACTACTACTACTTTATGTTTATTAAATGTAAGTTTGTTAGTTATAGCTCTCTTACATAATAACGTAATTACTTCTCTAATCGCACTTAATCCTTATGATATCTGTAAACTTTGTTTTTAGTAAAGTTTTGCTTGACTTTTGACACATAATAATGTGAAGGTAAATTACAGGACTTTGAGTTAGCTTTGATATTCATCAATACGCTTCGCCCTAATTTTGTGCTAATGAAAGGTTGTACCCTCTCGCTTGACATTGCTGTATGAATTTATAGTTCCCCTACAACTTTACCATGGATAAAGGTTAGATGATATTGTTGACTTCTCGTTAGTCTTTCAGAAGTGCTCGATGCCGGCGTAAGAGATGACCGGAATGCGTTTCCATAATGACAGCAAGTCCAGCAATGTTCTGATAGCGATCTTGTCGATGATAACTTCACCCTAGTTCTCGACCTCAAGCAGTAAAGGATATCTCAATGTCGAAAGAGTACAGAAGATGGCCTTGACTTCTTTCTGCATATACCAAGCCCCGAGGTTGTATTCCAGATTGTTGCAGTGTGACCGGACGGCAGCACGGTCCTTGGAATCCGATTTGGTGTGCAATTCTGCGATGATGTCAAGGTAGTCTTTTGCATCTCTATGCTTTGGGTAGTGTGGGTCTGTAGCCCAATTTCCGACGCGCCGTTTCCTCTCATAGCTGAATGAGCTTTTGCAGTTCATGTCCTACATGCTGACGTAGGCGCCGATGAGATGAACCCATCTGTGATCGAGGTATTGGTGTGCATTCAAAGCGAGGAACGCATTGGATTGGGTGAGGATATACTTGTTCTGAGGCGCTGCGAACATAACTTTGTGACCTAACATATGATGGACGTTCCCGATCAGAATTCCTGTGCCGGTCTAGTCAGTTACTAGTAGGCCGTAAATGACGGTGGATCCAGATTGCGAAGTAAACATATGTAAGGAAGCCTACATCTAGCGTTGGGTGGGTAGGGGTCCCACCTACGTCGTGAGATAGTCTTTTATGCTCGTCCTTCGCTAATGACTACAACGAAGGATGCGCCATTATCGATAGCAGCGTGGCCTTTGAAACCCCGTACGGTACCAGGAGTGGAATGCTGAATAGTCTTTATGTCCACTTTGATTACAATACGAGTACCGAACACGTGCTCGTCGATTCGAGCATCCGCCATTTTGTCTTCAAGACACGAGAAAACCTCAATTACATGACGAGTTTTGTGATTTGGGTCCCTATGGGATAGACCTTTGGCATAAACTCCATCGTTGTCGCTACATAGCATATCATTAAGAGCCCGCTGCAGGTAATGGCTTTCGTCTCTAATAGGGTAGCATAATAATGTCCTTATCTACACTCTAAATTTAGATAATAATTTAAAATCCAGTTTTCTGGTATGGTAGCACTGTTCTTTGATATATAACTATGTAACGTATTAAATGTATCATTATATATAACAATACAGTATACAATATGTAGCCTAATTGATTCACTTACTCATTGTGACCTTCCTCGTAGATCTTTACACATTTCACATACCCAATCTTAGTCTACCTTCAGTGCAATCACTTAGCACCGTGATACAACAATCATAGTGCTGTTACATCCTCTAAGATGCAAATACGTCTGTAGTTAGAGCTATGTTCGATGCTAGACGCTAAAATATGCATACTATACTATGTATATCTCCTCTAAAATATATACATATAGTAGAAGAACTTGGAAATCTATGTTATATTACATGACTGCCTTTTTCAAATTAGTCTTCCCTAACACCCGAAGCTAGAATCGACCGATACCCTATGACTAACTTCCCACAGGAGCATATATCTTCCTTCAACTATCTACTTCTTTCTTCTCGTCTCTGAAGTGCGATTCGGGTATTCTGACCTCTGCCTAGATACGCTCCGAGGCTGACGAGTAGTCGGCATTCCTATATATGTCATGCACTAGGGCTCGCGGTGTCTTAAGTGTCACGTTCTAGGGATAGAACTAATTAACATAGTGCAGACTTGACTAAAGTAGATTCGTTTGGATATGCGCAGACCCAAGCGTAAAACATATCTATAGTTAAAGGGGTTAAGGGATCGGTAAGGGCTATGTAGTAAAATATAGTGTCTTGTTAGGTAGTATGTCTATCACCCCATTTTCCGATGATTGATGTAGGTTTAGGATGATTCGAAGACGTAACAGTGCCAGGGTTTTTATACGATCATGCTAGAGAGTAGCTAAAAGGTACATTTGAGATGGAAACCAGAGTTCACAGCACACACATCAGTAGGACCTATACCCCCAAAGCAGAATCAGGAAGCCAGTGCGATCCTCCTGCACATCGATACCCACCGCTCTGTTTGATCCACCTATACCCCATAGGACAAGGTCCCAACTCCCTTATCCTTTGCTGCTGTCTCCTCGCTTTCTCCATCTTCTTCTCCACCTCCGCCAAAATCGCCTCCTGCTTCCGCCTCTCCAGCTCTGCCTCAATCCTCTCTTTCTCCCATCTCCGCTTTTCTGCTTCGTGCAAGGCGTTCTCCTCGGCACGCTTCAGGTCTTCGATACGCTGCGCCTCTTCTCGTTTCTTTTTCTGGAGTGCAAGATATTCACGTTCACGGACGATAGCAGCGTGTTTGTCGATATTAAGCTGTTCCCACACTGCATCGGAGACCCCCGGATCACGTTTCACCTTCAGTATTGAGTCAATCCATTCTGGTTCTTCGATAGATGTAGAATTTTGATGGGGAGCTGATGGAGGCTCCTGCGGCTTAGGGTTCCCGTTTTTATCAGGAGGTGGTTGCGGAGCATTCTTTGTGGACTTGTTTGCGTTCATGTCTGTCTTGGTGGATGTCTGGGGTGGCTGTTGCTGCTGGTGCGGCGGAAGTGACGGCGAGGGCTTGCGTGCTCCTCGCCGAGTTGTACCCACAGCTTCGTTGCGTCGCGAACGTTCTGTCAGTGTAGTATCCATAGCCTGGAGGACGGTATTCTCCGTAAGGACCAGACTTGTGATCGGAGGGATCGCATTGGAGATGAGTTTCCTGAACATGACTTTGGCCAAGGACTTCACATCGCGCGCATTTCCCCAGGAATCTAGCTTTGAGAATTTCGTGAACCGGTCCAACAGTTCTTTCTCGAATCCCGGTACTGGTCTGATGAGGCAGTTCACGTTTAACGGCGCCTTTTGCGATTGTTTTTGCAGTGTCTTCGTTAGCAGTGTCAAACTTGTTTTCGGATCCAAAGGCGGGAAGATGATGGATTCCGGAAAGCGGCTCGTCAGACCAGGATTCATAGACATCAGGCGATCAATGTCTTTGTCATACCCAGCGAGAATGCATATGAGCTTATTTGCGTACTTTGGCTTGGTGAGACAATCGACAAGCTCATCCATGGCTTCAGTAGCAAAACTGTTGTGGCCGCTTCCACCGCTATCGCCGAGACGATACGCTTCGTCAATGAAAAGCACTTTTCCAAGCGCCTTCTCGAGCAATTGCTGGACTTTGGGGCCGGTATGTCCAACATACTGACCGATCATGTCAGTAGCGGAACATTCAATAACCTTTGCTTCGGATAAGAAGCCCATGTCATAGAAGACCTTGCCCATCTTCTGCGCTGTAGTGGTCTTTCCGGTACCTGTTAATGTTAGATAGTTAACGGCATGTTCATATCCTCACATACCTGGTGGGCCCTTGAAGAGGAAGTTGAAAGGTATCTGCTCGCGAGGATCCATGTCAAGAGCTTTCATGTTGGCGACTGTTGTCTGGTAACCTTGGATTTGCTTGATGAGGTCTTCACATCCAATCACATCCTGGAATAATTGCGGTAGGTTCGTGGCAGCCCGAGACGCTCTTTCAAAATCCGGGTCGAAATCGATTGCTTCGAAAGTGTCCAATTGCTTCACTTTACGAGACGTTAAGTGCTGTTGGTGCAGCGCCTTGGCGCGATCGAGAATGATGTCAACTTCGCCAGCATTTCCAAAGTTTGGCCGATTTCGTGCCCTCTGAAGTATCTCTATTGCAACTTTCTTTGCCTGATCGGTAGAACTGTATCCAATGTCTTTGAGTTTCAGGTCCAGGATTCGACGGAGTTCTGCGTCGGTGAAGTCTTGGAACACAAATGATGAGTCCAAGGGAAAACGTCTCGCTAGCCCGGGATTCGTGTCTCGAAACATTTCCTCCATCTGGTCCTTATAGCCTAGCAAAAGTACACATCGGTCTTCCCCTGGCGTGCTCTGTACCTCGGCCACGATAGTGTCGATCACGGCGATTTTGAACACATCAGGCTTGCCGCCGCCAGCTAGCATATAAGCCTCATCAATGATCAGGACTTTTCCTATGCTCGACGCGAGGACTGCCTTGGTCTTTGTCTCCGATGCTCCTATGACGTCCCCAATAAAGTCTGCAGGATTCTTCACCACAACTGGTACATGTTAGTACTGTCAACAAGACTAAAGCGATGTAACTAACCTTCGCCATTTGATAGAAGACCGAGATCAGCCAATATCCTTCCGTAGAGTTTCGCAACTGAAGTTTTCCCAGTTCCAGGTGATCCTATAAAGCATTTATTAAGGGAGTACTGTACCAATGGCTTCTCTGTCAGCTCTCGCTGGTAGTTGAACTGTATCTGATCTAGGAAAATCTTGATACTGTCTTTGACCGATGTAAGGCCTATCATCTTCTGTAGCGTGTTCCAAGCAGCGTTGTTCTTCAGCGCAACAGTCGGTTCTGGACCAATCAGGTCTTCTTTGGTCAGTAGGTAATCATCTGGTAGTTTCCCAGTTTTTCGCTCTTTGCGCAGTCGTTTGGCTTGTCGCTCGGTGATATGAGCAATCTTGTTCTGCACATCGCGAGCATTTCCAAACCCCTCTCTCCCACGGCCTCTGCCAATTCGACGAGCAACAATCCTAACATAGAGACCGTACATTCCATCTTCTACCTTCATGAGTCGCCTGTACTTCTTCTCGATGTATCCAATGAAAATGTGTTGCAGTTCCTGGTCAGTGTAGTCCTGGAATTCCATCCGGATGGGAATTCGACTTGGGATACCGGGATTGTGAGCGAAGAAGGCTTCCATCTGCTTATGATAACCAGCAAGCACGAAGACAACTTTTCCAGTGAGGTTTTCCATTTCTGCGAGGAGAAAGTCGAGTACAGCTTTACCGCCTGGAGAGTTCCCAGAAACGAGCTGGTATGCTTCGTCGATGAAGAAGACACCGCCACCTGCTCCTAGAATCTTCTCGATGTGGTCTTTGCAGGCAGATACACCATCGTTAGCGAGGGAAGACCCGGAGCTTTCGATGAAATGGTCTCCGGGAAGGGCTCCGACTTTGACGAGGAATTTGGCGTACAGTCGGGCTACAGTAGTTTTCCCTGTCATCGTGTGAGTTATAACTAGGTTGATGTAGTCTAGATCAATTACCGGTTCCTGGGTTCCCTAAAAGGGCAGCCCCGAATCTTTCTCCTGTGAGCGAAACGTTTTGCCGTACGACGGTGTCCACTTTTGTTTTGATGGCGAGGAACTTTTCTTTGACGGACTCCAAACCTAGAAAGATTTAACCGAGATTTCAATGATAACTGTCTTATACGCACCTGTCATATCCATCAATGCGTCAAGCGCTTCATTATCAGCACCTTCATATGTCTTCTGCCAATCCCATTCATCTCTCGCCTGACTATGGTCCCAACCTGGCGGCGCTTTACTAGAGGTTGTGGGAGAATTGGCAGATGTATCGCTAACTTGGGTTGAGGTGGAAGAATTGGCAGATGTGTCGCTAACTCGGTTTGGGTTAGAAGATTGTGATCCAGATACTTGTGACGGTGGAGATGCAGACGAAGTGGCATCATCTGAACCTGCTGCCCGTGATGTTGAGGCATTAGTATCTTGGGGAGCTGGTGCTAGACCAGAGGCGCGGGCTTTTTTTAGATTGGCGAGGTCCCGCTTCTTCTGTGCCAAAGCGTTGCTTCGGTCATTGTCTCCGGCCTGAGTTTTCATGGCACGCTTCTCATGCTCAATTTCATCGTCTATCGCAGCAAGTTCTTCAGCGTAGGCACGCTGCTTGGTCTGTTGTTTCTGATCCAATTCCCAGTCCCGCCTGCGCCTCTTCTCGGCTGCTTTTGTCTCGTCCTCACACTTTCGACAAGTCTTCTTTTGTTTTTCGTAGCAGCGTTTCGACCTCTTATGATTCTTTGGGCAGATGACTTCAACGATGGCATTGCACTGCATCTTGGAGTGGTCTGTGAGTTGATGACACCGTCGGGGACATGTGTGCTCTCCACAGTTAAGCAGCGTATCACTTCAGCGATTAATGATCCGAAATGTTAGAAACTGTTAGAATGACTCACCAAGGTTCCGCACACCCACCATCCGGGCACTCGGTATCAAATGCTTCGCTAGTAGTGAGTAGAGCCTTCTTCCCCGGATGCTTTTCGCATTGAACAGGGAAACCATTGTAGATATGTCCTTCCTGTTTCATTTGATCCATTAATGGTACCCATACTTCTTTCCCTTTGCGACTGTCCATGAATGTATCAGCATTTCCAATCATGATTAGGGCATTGCGCGCTCGCGACAACAACACATTGACTCGCTGAGGTGATGACATGAAGCCTATGTCGCCAAGTGTGTTGCTGCGAGTCAGAGACGCGATTACGATATCGCTTTCTTCTCCTTGGTAGTTATCTGTGTAGATTTCAGTTGAGTCATTTGATCAGCTGGTATTGAATTGGATGAGATATGCTTACCAATTGTCGAGATTTTGATCTTACGCTTGGAAACGTTGGCGCCAGCAGAGGATAGTAGGCCAGCGCGAGTCAATTCAAATGAGTCCAGATCGTTGAGTATTGGATCATTGTCTCCAGCCAAGGTTCTCAAGAGCCGATACAGTTGGCCCAGGTATGGCGTTAGAATAACGATCTGATCAGTCCCGTATCCTTGCTGACCCAAGTAACGAACACACTTAAGAACCATGTCTACTTCATACTCGTTCTCTTTGCTTGAATTAGCCCCTTCATCACGGCGGTCGGCGATCTGGCTGGCGTTGAGTTCGAGATGATCGTGGGAGACAAATATGACGTTGTCTTGAAATCCACGGAGTGCTGGCCGATCCTTCGTCGTGGGAGCATCTTCCAATTCCGGGTAGGTAAGAGACCTCACGAGGTTCGATATTTCCCCGCGCATCCGATGTTGCAGATTCAAAGTAATGTGAGGTACGCCAGACAAGACAAGTCTCTCGAACAGAGATTGATTGAGGTTGTAACCATCACCCTTCTCAATTGTGAGTGAATAGTTGTTCACCTTTGGTCGGAGTTGTTTGTGGTCGCCAATTAGAACAAGCTGTTTGGTGTTCGGAGACATGGCGGTAAGCACATGGCTCTCAAGGATCTCCCCAGCTTCCTCTACGATGACGATGCCCGGGGAGGCTCTCTGTATCTCGTCCGCATGCTTTGCAGCTGCGGTTGTCGTGCACCCAATGATGCGTTTCGTTCTCATTATATGTGAAAACTTTTGGCGGTTTAATTGATCAATCTTGTGGCGGCATTGGTTGTATAAGTACACAAGATGGCCGATCTCAGCTACTCGCTCTTCGATGATTTCTCTCATCCAGCGGTTGTAAAGAACTTTGCGTTCTTCTCGCTTTAGGGCCCATACGGTTGCAAAGTCCTCGACGTGTGACTGAAAGATTCCTGCACCATTACCTGCCATCCACTGGTCGAGGAGATAGTAAGTGTTGATCTGATTTCCGACTTTGCCGATAACTTTCATATCATCGTCTCTATCCGGGACTTGAAAGGCGTCAAAGTATTCCGAATCTTCAGAGAACTCGAGGTAGTCGAGAAGCTCCTGGTTGTTAAGGCGTTGCTGTTGGAATCGTGTGATCTTCTTGGCCAAAACATTGTGGTACTCTTCGGACTGGGACTTCTGATCTTGCAATATGTTGTAAGTGGGACCGTTCATCCGGTATGTTATCGGTTGTTCGAAAATACTCAGTGCCTTGTTTTTCGGGTCAGTCTTGTGGCCAAGACGTACAATAGATTCCGATGGAATGCCAATATTTTGCAGATCTTCGAGGAACTGATCAAGAGCGTGGTTGGTAAATGTCTGAACCAGCATTGTTTCCGAGGTGTCGTCGTGTAGTATCTTCGCAATCAGGGCTCCGATGAAGGACTTCCCAGTACCTAATGCCGTCAGCTTGTCACAAAAGAGATGACAATCTCCAGACCACATCAAATCCAGCATGATAGAGCTGCCCGTCAATGATCTATAATGCAGAAATTCGAAGGAGAGAACGCACCTGGTGGGCCTTGAATAAGGCTCACTCTCTTGCTAATGCCCGCGAGTAAGGAATCAGCTTGCGCATCGTCCAGCTTGACACTCCTCGTAGTTCCAAGGATATGTTGCAGATCTTCTTCTCGGTTTTGACGAATGGTGTCGAAGATTTGGGTGGGTTGAATGCCAGAAAGGACTTCGCTTGAGTCTGGCGTGGTATTGAGTAGCTGTTCCTGCAAAGGTACTTCTTGCATATCTTGGAGGCATTTCAGGATAGGCTCGTACGCAAAGACAGCAGTATCGACTTGCACAAATGCGAGATCCTTCGAATACGTGCTTGAAATCAGGACCTTTTTAAACGACGTTTCATCCGCAATACGCAAGACGATAGTTGGTGGGTCGGCAGCTAGTTCATCAACATCCCTGTCTACACTGGCGAATGCGACAATATGTCCATCGCTGATGAGGCAACCAAGAGACTGGTGTTTGAGAAAGTTCTTACTGCCAATGATGTGAGCTTTTCTCTGTTCTACCCCCTTGAAGCTCGCCAATTGGGGAATGCCTTTATTACATCGAAGCTTGATAGAGCAGTGTTGACGTCGGTTGGCCGCGCCACAATGGATTCCAGAAAATTCCAGGTTCTTGATGACCACCTTCTTTCGACCTTTCTTGGCACCGATAGCGGTCTGGTAGTCGTTTCGCAGTTCGCCCAAAAGATCCTCTCTCAGAAGTCGGAATTGGTTGTCCAAATGGACCTGCCCGCGGCGTCCCAGCTCCTCTGATTCAAAAGCATCGGCTTGTCTATAGAAGGGCTTTTCGGTCGATTCAAATTCGTCTGTAGTTGGCATGATCTTGACTTTGCGAAAATCCACATGGTCATTGTCGTGACGTCCGCCAGGGCCGCCATCTGCGGTATTGGATGATGTGCTCTCAAGGACATGCTTGATCTTGTGCCCCAGATTTCGCACGTCTTGCACTTCGGATTTGATGAACGACTCGTCATCTGTGATCCGTTCCGCTACGTCTCTCACGTCGTCAGGTAGTTCTTCAGAACGGGAGGAGACGAGTTCAAGCAGAAGCCAAGCGAAAGAGAGAGTCCCTTCATCCGTGAGCGTGCGGGAATGATGTGCTTCGACAAATGTGTTCCAGAAAGTGGGAGGCTGGACAATGGCCACAAGGATGCGATTGAGGAATTGACCATTGTAGATCTGTTTCGCAGTGGGGTGAGAGAGGAAGCGCAAAGTCGAAGTGGCTGTTCCATTCAGAAACGAATTATCGCCGGAGAATCGAAAGGCATTAGATACGGCCTGAACCCCTCCAGATGAGGCGATGAGATTCTCAAGACAGATGGACGTGCTGGGCTGGGAATACAAGGCCTCCAAAAAACGAACGCCATCCTCCAGACGCTTGAGATCTCGATGGCTATGAATGACAGCATTGAACAGTTTGGTCAATCCGACCAGACGCTTTTCCGCAGTGGTCTGATCGGCCATACTCGCGAGACTTTCGAAAAAACAAACAGTATTTTGATGAGTAGATGCGAAGAGATATCAGATGAATATAATCGCGACTTTCAAGAATGAGGGGAAATTCTGTGGACTTTTGAAGGCAGCCGGATGCATGGTTGCACAGCGTTTCAATTCTGCAAGTCGCCATTGCGATAGCGGGCTGTGCAGATTGATTGGATTATGAGGGTGGTTGTATATGCGGTAGAGCAAACGTAGCGATGGCTGCCTGCTCCCTTTGGAACCGCTCCACGAATCGATGTTGATGAGCTGGGTGTTGTGGCAGAGCAGTTACCCCGCTCAGCCTTGTCCACCCAGGCATCAACCTGTTGATAAGGGATGAGACGTCACTTCCATACAAGTCCAAGCCTTTCTCTGCCATCTTCCTAATTTCACCTGTTCTACCTGTTCCAGCCTAGTTAATTCTTTTTCTGTTTTTACTATCTGCGTCGAGACCGATCATGGGTTCCAGAGCGTTCCCTATGACAAAAAGAGCAGGGTTTTCTCCTCGCGGTGGCCGGGGCGGCAAATCTGTTGCACTGTTCAGAAAGCCCAACGTTGACGATCTCGATCTGCTCAGACATCCCCTTGGTGATTTGCTGGCTACCTTCAGCAAGTCTGATCTGGAGTCGGCAACAGCGAGCCTTTCCAGCAGTCCAGCAATTCAGAAATGCCAGTGTGTAGGGTCTTACAACTGGGTAGACGCCAAGTCTCCGACTATCACAGTTCCGGGTGGGTGTCCTGCGCAATGTTGTGGTTCCCACTGATAACCTGAAGGGAAACCGCCTGCTTGGACCCCCCCTAATGAGGCCCGACGTCTCCAGGAAGACAGCGGTCAATATTATCGCGACCCGAATGCAGCTCGCTTTCCTGAGTACCCGACTGAGCCTGCTGTCCATGCCATCTTCCAAACAAACCCGGACTTCACAACAAGTGACGTCGATATATTTGGGTGCGGTAGCACCATGGGAAATCTCATGCGCTTCGTTAGTTCAGTTGACATACCATTTCGCTTCAGTGTCGAAGTAATTGGCAATACGGTATTCTTCATCCGAAAGCAGAATGACCCAAGAGAAACAATCCAAGGTATACGCGGCTTCGGTCATACATTTCCAGAGGCATACACGACGTGGGGTGAAGACCTCAAGGGCTCAGAGTCACATCAGCGTCTCATCCAGTACGAGTTCGATGGCCTCAAATGCGTCGTGCGCTTCGAATGTGATGGATACATTATGGATCAGGAACAAACGTTCAAAGAAAATACCTCGTCTAAGATGAAGCAGGAGCCAGATGTCAACTCTCTTCTCGAGTCTTTCGACAACACTACAGTGGGGATGCATAACCCTAGCTCCAATGAACCCATTGCTATCCGAAATGGCGGGGCCGTAGTATCTCAAGATGCCATCTTCGACCTGAAAACGCGATCAGGCCGTTTCAGGAGAGAAGTCGACCTCCAGGACATATATCCTGTTCTTTGGCTCAAGCAGGTCCCGAATTTCATCATTGCATACCACGATGGCGCCGGCCTCTTTGAAGACATTCGCGTACAGGACCACAGGGAAGGTATACGATGCTGGGAAAACGAGCACAAAAGCCAGATACGGTGCTTTGCGGCGATTCTCAAGAAGATTATCGCTGTAGCGCAACAGAGCGACAATAAGCTGCTCGAGGTGTACTCGCCAAGGGTCAACCATCTGGAGGTTCGCGAACAACATGGCGAAGGCTCTCACGCTCTACCGGATGCCCTGATGGCCAAGTGGGGTATAGTAGAAGATGAAGTGGACTCTGTGGAAGATCCCAATGAATCATGGGATTATTATGATAACGATGACCTTGGATATGGGTCCGACAACTTTCATGATTCCGATCAAGAGTTTCCCGACTTTACTGCTTGTTCTGCAGATGATTGCGGATATTGTGGAAAATGTACTTATTAACATGTTTTCTTGGGGTCAGTCGGCTTGGCCATTTCTTACATTTAATGTTTCATTACACTCTTCCTTCTTTTCTCATTAAAGCCATGTCTCCGTTTATTACCATTGATGTGTGTTGTGGACTTTTCAATATAACGGCCACTCACTTTAATGTCCGAAAACCTTCTCAAGATACCTGAGCCAATTCTCGCCTAGCTCACAGTCAGCTCCGGAAATTTATCACACCGCACCAAGACTTCACTGACCTAGAACCTTCTCCATTCTGTCGGCGCTCCATCCTCTCCTCGCCATCGCAACGGCTAATTCCGACCTATCCTCCAGGTTTCCCAGTGGCTTCACAACCTTCTGACTTCCCCAAGGTGTTAGCTGTCTAGCATAACCCTTGTCTTTATTGCACCATGCCATGAACTCGCTCGGGCGGCCGTGTCCCTCGCTACTATCGCTTCCAATACCCACCAAATCTTCCCCAACCAGCCCAATAACATATTCCAATGCTTCAACATAATCGTCAATGGTGCTGTCGTTCCCCTTCTTCATATGCGGTCCGAACTGGCTGAGACCGATGAAACCGCCTTTCGAGCCAAGCAGCTTGATAAGCTCATCTGTCTTGTTGCGCAGATGGTCCTTCATGCCTCCAGGGAGGACGTGCGAGAAACAAGGTGGCTTCCCCTCCGGAGCAAACTCGATGACATCTCGTGTAGTTTTAGGCCCGACATGACTTAGATCACACACAATTCCCAGATTCGCCATTTCCTGGACAACCTCCCTTCCAAATCCTGTTAACCCACCATCGTTCGCTTCTGTATATCCGGCGCCCGAGTAGTTTTGCGTATTGTACGTCAACTGCATCTTTCGCACACCCAAATCTCGAAAGACTCTTAGGTAATCCAGCTGATCTTCAATTCCCGATGTGTTCTGCCAACTCAGCAACACTGCCGTCTTCCTATTCTTCTTGGCTCTCCGGATGTCAGAGACGCTGTGCGCTTGAGTAATCAAGTCGGAATGTTCTTCAAACCATTTCTTCCATTGAACTACGTTTGCGATGGAGGCGCGGAACCCTTCCCAAAGGCCACAAGTGCAACTCACGCCATCGATGCCGCCAGCGTGCCACGCTTCGAAGATGTCTCGTGAGAAGTTACAGATGTTAAGGCCGTCGAAGTGGAGCGTTGAGGCATAGAGAGCGCGGGCTTCTACTTCAGATACCATGGCGAAAAGGCTGCAGTGAGGAGTATCGAGTATTTTCGTAGGATAATCACAATAGAGAATAAAAAGTAGTGGAAGCGAGCATTCCGATTTCCGAGCCGTCTCTAATGCTCTTCCCGAGGTAGCTACAAGGGTATCGTCGCTTCAACCCCCATTTCTAAAACGCGCTATTGATTGCGTGCTGCATGCCCCATTTGAGAATTTGATCTGCGTACAGTTCGGAGATGTCCGCTTCGCATAGATCCAGGTGAAAGAATTATTAACTGCTGTCAAAGCAGTTCGCCAGCATAACATTCACGACATAGAACAGTGTCCAAAGTCTCATAGATATTTTGTATCTGATCAATTAATTATGTCTCTCTTGCCTCCCATCCCTCGTCTCATTCTGCTTCTCAAACTTGATGGGCCACCTTTGGTTGATAGCCCAAATGCCCACTGTGAGCAGAATCTCAATTGCAAAGAACATGGCGGCCATCTGATAGCCGATCGGAAACTTCGGTGCCTTTCCCGTGTCGTAAATGAACAGTGGCACCCAAGCCTGGAATGTGAACGCAATCGCCTCGACCACCCCAATGATAACAATCCTGTGCTCCGCGCTCTCAGAGCAGATCTCATTGATCCATGTAATTATGAGTGCTCCTGCCCCAGTTTCGAGGAATGTAAGTATCCAGCCTGTCATCATGGCAGGAAGATTGTCCTCAGGCCACACGGAAAGAATAATACATCCTGTCAATGCAGGAATACAGGCAGCAATGATGATGGGCCATCTTAAGCCGATGGCATCAGAAGTCCACGCATAACACAATGTGAAGAATATCTGCACACCATAACCAGCGGTAGGGATGATGTTGACTTCCTCTGTACTCCACTTCTTCGTTGACTTCAGCCAAAGATTGAAATAACTGTAGATGCGGATACCAAGAACATGCGCGATGAATATTGCGCAGAAGAGGTATAGCGGCCAAGAAGTAAAAATTTCCTTGGCTTTGCGTAGAGTGAGACGCTTGACGGGCCGTCTGTGGCAAGCTTCCATGCGATCGATTGCCATTTGTTTCTGCACGGATGGGAGCCAGCGGGCTTTGGAGCTGGTGGGTTGGTCGGGGATCGCGAAGTAACCATAGACTGCAATGGGTACACCAATGATGCCTGCTGTTTTATCAGTGCTCTGCCCACACATTAATTGAGTCCGAGGAATTACCATCGAAAATGAAAAGCCACTGCCATGCTGCAATTCCATGTTTCCCATCCATTTGAAGCAGCCCAGCTTGTAGATAGCCACTGAACATTTGCGCCGCGGAAGATGAAGCCTGGAAAATGCAAGCTCTCTTGCCCAACTCGCGAGGTGTATATCAATTGCCCAGCAAGGTCATTATACCTGGGTATGCCGATGCTTCTAAGAGTCCGATGAAAAACCTCAAAATAAAGAGGGTCTTTGCATCTTTCGCTCCTGCCATGCCCATAACTAAGAAGCCCCAAATGAGCTCAAGCGTGGGCAGCCATATTGAAGGTCGAATCCTGAGCATGATCAATTGAGAAGGTATCTGTCCAAGGATGTAGCCAATATTCCAGTACGTGGTTAGGTAATTGAGATCGTTTCCAGTGAGAACAAGATCTTCTTTCATGCCTGAGACGTAGGCATTACTGATCTAGAAGATATTTATAAGTTCTCTTGTATAGCATGGATCAGTAGATTAACTTACGTTTGTCTGGTCTAGATACTTGACGAAGTAGGCAATGCAAACGTACGTTAAAATCCAAACTGGAGAGTGAGCCAGAATAACCTCCAGCAGTCCCACTTGACTTACAATCGATCTTCGCAATGAATGCCCTCTCCTCAGGCGTCTTATCCAAAGAATCCCAGATGACAGCAAGAATACGCTTACTCAGCGGCAACTTTACTTCGCGGTCGGCAACAGTAGCATCGATCTTATCAACACCCTTGGTATTCGACATGGTACCGTCGCAACGCTTCTTGGTCTGCGAATGCCTTACGTCCGATATGACAGGATGAAAATAAACGGACAAATCTTGTTCTAATTCATTTCTCGCAAATACTCACGTAATAACGTTAATGGGATTTCTCAAAGCACGCAATCCGAGCTATGAATGCAGTGATAACCGTTTGACAAGCGCTTCCGACCGTGATGGATTGCATGGTCTTCGGAGATAGACGACGCATGGACATGGCCCGGCGGCAAGCGCGCTTTCGTAAACTATAACTATATATTGCGAAAAGTCTAAGTGGGAATTGGGGATCATGCTTGGGATCTCCAAGGCCGGTGCTGCCTCGAGATTGAGAGAGGGCCTTGGTTAGAAGGATCTTGAGTGATTGAAGATCAGTGAAATGTCTTTGGTAGATTAATGTACGATCTGTACCTTATATGCACATCCATCGGTCTATAGGGGTTCTAGTCATCTGTAGGAGGTCAACACCATGCGAGAAATCGTATGTATAGTAAAAGCACTACATCTGTTTTCATGTAGATAAACCGTAATTCGATCATACGTGTAAGGTCTGGTGAGCAATCTTAGTAGTGCACGTGCATAGCGCTATTACTAATCTGTCTTGCTTAGCTATCACGTGCAGGAACATGAACATCATAACGTTGAATTTGGATCAAGGGTGGGAGGCGATCTATCACTCAAAAGCGTTCTTGGTTTTGAGAGGTACCAATTGATGGGATAGCTCTTTACGAACAACTTGGAGACTTCAAAATGGACGGATAGCTGAGTATTAGACCCCATTCAATCTACATCACCAAGATAGTACTCCGATTGCGTGACGCCTAGCTCTCCAATCGGGCCAGTCGTCGGGAAATTTCTTTTTTCGTCGCTCAAATTGATGTGCTCTTCTTTCTAGCATTCTGAACGTCAAACATGGAGCCTATCCTGCACGTGAAAAATGTAGCCGTGATAGGCGCAGGCCCGGCTGGACTAGCAGCGATAAAGTAAGATATCCAAGATTCTTCACGGAAGTCCCTGACTCGCCACCCAGGTATCTCAAGGCCGAGAACTACTTCGACAGAATCGTAGCATTTGACCAACGCGACGAAGTGGGCGGCGTGTGGAACTATACCGGTGCTGTGTCGGAATCAAATCAGCCAGATTTCACGATACCAAGGACGAAGCCAGCAGGCGTTGTTGAACGGCCGTCAACGACGATATCAGCCACTGGTGAAGAGAAGCGTGTCTTCACTTCTCCGATCTACGACTCCCTCGAGACGAACATACCACACACATTGATGAACTATAGTGACAAAAAATTCCCACAGGACTGTCCCTTGTTTCCACCCTTCGCAGTCGTCAAGCAGTATCTTGAAGAATACGCCTCGGAAATTAAAGAATTCTTGAAGCTAGGAACTCAGATCATTGAGGTCCAACCGATACAGGAAGAAGGCGAAAAGGTTACGCGATGGAAAGTCACATACATCGACTTAGCCACTTCGATAAGATCAACAGAAATCTTCGATGCGATCGTATGTGCCAGTGGACATTATTCAGATCCTTTCATTCCACACATCCCAGGTATATCCGAATTCAACGATAACCATCCAAATGTGATCTCGCACTCAAAGTACTATCGGAAGCCTGAGGAATTTGCAAACAAAGTGAGTTGAAGTGCTCGCGTTTCAAGTAGAGACCGCCTAACGCTTCTCAGAGAGTCATAGTCATCGGCCACTCAGCTTCGGGAATCGACATATCGAGCCAAATCAGCGCCGTGGCTGCCCATGTGATAATCTCGGAGAAGGAGAAGCCTGCTGCTATCCATATGGAAACAGACTCAATCACGTATCGTCCAGAAATTTCCGAATTCATACACGAAAACAGGACGGTGCGCTTTGTCGATGGCCATATCGAGTCCGATATTGACAGTATCATCTTCTGCACAGGCTACCAATATTCGTTTCCATTCCTCAAGGGTCTCAATCCTCCGGCCATTACGACTGGCGAGCGAACGAAGTACACGTACCAGCAAATATTTTATTTCCCTCAACCCACAATCACTTTCCTGACGCTACCTCAACGCATCATTCCCTTTCCAGTTGCTGAAGCGCAATCCGCGTATATTGCTCGTGTCTTTTCGGGACGTCTCACATTGCCAACGTTTGCGGATATGCAAGCATGGGAAGATGGTGTTGTCGCAGAGAAGGGCGACGGCAAGTTCTATCACAACCTCCAATTCCCTCAAGATGCCGCTTATATCAACATGCTACACGAGATTAGCATGAGTGCGGAAGTTATTGAATCAAGAGGGCTGGTGAATCGAGGACATGGCAAGATTCCACCCTTTTGGGACGAAGAAGCGCGATGGACGAGACAGCGTTTCCCCATGATCAAACAAGCTGCACTCAATCTAGGCGAAGAGAGACGCAACGTTCGCTGCTTACGAGACCTGGGATTCGATTTCGAGACATGGAAGCAGGAGCAGCAGGTGGAGAAAGAGCCAAGCACACCTCTTGCGCTGTCGAAAGATGACTCAACTATCCATGTGCGAACAGAAATAATGATTTCGGATGATGCAGCTTGAGAGGGATTAGACATGCGCAATTGCAATATTTTCAATGCACGGTTTGCAATACGCTTACAATTCACATTATAAGTCGCAAAGGTTTCTGGCTTTATAGAGGGCGTGTTGTAATTATGGTGGTTTTCTGTTTTAGTACATAGATTTTATCCAAGTCGCTGACCTCTACAGATATTCGAGCAATGGAACCTGTTCTAATTCTAGGTACATACGTGAATATTTGTGAACTAGAAATTTAGAGTTGCCATGGAATCAAAGAAGATTTGTTCCCTTCATTATTTATGCTTCCGAGGACGAAATTATCCTTCGTTATCCATGGTCCCGGATCCTCAATTATTGCGTCTTTGAAAAATACATTTCTCTACCGCCCAATAACTTCAAAAAAAAATTCCCATACGAGAATCCCGCTTCCCTCAACCATGGAATGGGGATGAATTTTACAGAGGCGTTTAAAAAGCCCAGTACCCCTTCTCTCACCGTCTATCCTATCCTTCTTCCGCTCATAAAAATTACTTGCTGAACAAAACCCACTGTCTCACAAAAACCAAGCCTACGCCTTCAGGAAAGCAACACCAAAAGTCTCTTCAATCACACGTTGATACAATGTATCACAACATAACGGTAGAGCAGACTCATTCCCTCCTCAATAGCAGACCACTGACTACTCTACAGGCACAGAATATGGCTGTACACAGCATCCGAAACATGGCCCCCCTCACTCCCATGGCCCGCCTTGTCGACACTGCAGACTGGGTGCGCAACCAGAGCTTTCCTCACGGGCTCGACAGCAGTTCTTCCCAGTCTGATACCTCGCTTCCGGAGCTCACTACCGGCTCGTCCGAGGTTAGCTCAGAATCCTTGAAAGCGTTGGAATCGCAGATCTACCAGCTGCAGCACGATACCGAAAGGGAGCAGCGCCGCATGGAGAAAGAGCATCTTGAAGGCCTCATGGCATATGAGATGGTTGAAATGAAGAAGTCGCTGCCTAACGAGGAGAGAGAAGACTGGACGACAGCCAGAGTGGCTGTTTATAAGACCACCCCGGCTCCCTCGCTGGCTCCCAACAGTGGAGAGCAGGCTCCTGTTCGGTACTCGGCGGCCTCACTATCTTCTGTCAGTGAAGAACAGGCTCTTGTGTGGTACCCGACTGCCACACAATCTGCTGACGGTAAAGAGCGGACTCTTGTGTGGTACCAGGCGCCCTCACTAGCTCTTGACAGTGAAGAGAAGGTTCTTCTGTGGTACCCGGTGCACTCACGAGCTCCTGACGGTGAAGAGCAGGATCCTGTGTGGTACGCGGCTACCTCGCTGTCACCCGACGGTGAGGAATTGCAATGGCGGATAACCACTCTGTGGGTGCAGGTTCCTACGTGGTATCGTGACTGCTGCTACTTCCCGTTGTGCTTGGGGATGCAAATGGAGGATGGAGATACCGTCTTTCGCACCATTCTCGAGGTTGATCCGTCTTCGTGTTCGCGGATGATCAGTCTTCGTGTTCTTAGCTGAAGCTCTTTTGAGTCAGCTTTACGGGAGATACGTCGTGGGATTTAGTTTTGTGTGTACGAAGGTTTTTCGCTCTTGTCCTGTATCTAATTAGAAACCCTCAAAAAACAATCAAAGGCACTGTTGTTCATGTGGTTGATATAACGTGATGATTATTAAACTAGGAAAAAGTTCATTTCGTCCCCAGCGCTCCATGCGGCGCACCCGCGCGGCGCTTCTCCATACTCTGCCCAATCGCGTTCCGCACCTCCCTCTCCTGATGCACTACATTTTGCACCATGTACTTCTTCATCGCTTCTTTCAACTCGCTTTTCGCCTGCTCGTTCTCCTTAAAAGGCGTAGACTCCAGATCCAATAAACGAGACACATCTTGGTTGGAGTTCCTGATGAGAGCCTCAAGACGGTCGATTTGCTGGTGACGCTCGGTATCCGAGTCCTCGGCCGGCTTGGCAGGCTTCTCGGGGTTGTCACGATACAGTGGTATCAACAGGCCGAGGAACTGCGCAGCGGATATGGAAGCTTTCTTTGCGATGATGGTAATTTGAAAGGGCAAATAGGCCGGACGTATGCCCCAAGACGTGACCAGCGGGTTCAGCCATTTGGTGAGGAAGGACGGGTGGTCCGGGCGCATTGCAGTGCGCACATCGAGGAGGGCGACGGCAAGAATGGCCACGTATCGCCAGTATGCGCCGTCCTTCAGGAAGCCGAGGGCATTGGCCCCGAACAGGAAGACAAGCAGTACACCATACGTCCCCACGGCTGTAAGCAGCGAATTGTCCACATACTCCTTCACCGTAACACACTTCGCACACTGGCGAAAAACATCGGGACCGAAGCGATCATAAGCAAAGCGCCGCGCGGGATCCAACACAACATCCTTCATCTCCTTCAAGTGCACGTAGAAGGCGCTCGCCCTCTCCTTATCCATCTCGTTACCCTTAACCTTGTCCGGGTGGAACAAGACCGTGAGCTTGCGGAAGCGCTTCTGCAGTACATTCTCGTCGACATCGATAGGCAGGCCGAGGTCATTGTACGCGTTGCTTGACCGCTGCAGGTTGAAGTCGACTTCGTAGATGGTGAAGGCGAAGTAAGCGGCGTAGAACAGGATCAAAATCTGCCGGCGGTGGCGCACAAACTTGAGGGTGCCGGGTATGGGCTTGGGATCGCCGGCGCGGATGAAGATCGAGTAGCAGAGGGTTTGGAGCCATCCTGCAGCCTGCCGGAGTTAGTGCCTGGTGTTGGGTAGTTGGGGAGGGGGGGCTGGGGGGATGTACGAGAGGGATGAGGAACTGCCACACAAAAAAGGGCCCGATTGTGTCCCAGGAGAAGGTGAGTTGGCCCATTTTGGAGGGTTGCGCAGGCGGTAAAAAAGTTTATGCGCGGTACGTCGCGATATTACTGCGATGCTGACGTCGTTGCAGGAAGCCAGGTGTCTTTGTCGCTAGGCCGTTCGTGGCTAGCCCATTGTTCACTAGCGCGGTTGAGCAGCCTCGGATCTAATACGGAACTTTACTTTGTATTTCTTCGTACACCACCCAACTGATCAATACTCATTCCGACAGTACTTGTTTCTGCATCTACAAGTCAGATCATCCAGGTAGTTACCACCTGTGCAAACATCCGAGTACCTAGGGTGGTCACGTGATGGAGCCACTCCTTCATGCATGCTTCTCTTCGACATATGCCTCCGCCCCTTTTTCATTCGCCTGACCCTACTTCCCATGCCTGAGATTCTCGGTGAGCCATCGGAAAGCTTCGTGAATGTATTTGCCCGTCAACGCGTCCGTTTCAAAAATCGGCTGTCCATGTTAGCTGGGTAGTTCCTCAAAACAACTGAATGCTCTCACCAAGTCCCCGCTAGTATCCCCATAAACTTCCCTGGCATCGCCAATGGTAAGGCAATTGGGAGTCTTGCAGCTGTTCAACAATATCATAACTGGTCGCGTCTGCTCCACAACTTCGATACCGCCCCTCCCACGTATAACACGATCGAATTCATATTTAGACTCCTTAAGGCGCTCGCCATCCACGGCGTTAATGACCCATACAATCGCGTCCCCCTTGGCGGCAATCGCAAGCTCAACTCGGAGGATCCACTCTGGCGCACAGCATCCCACGTCCATCGCGAGGAACATAATACCCGTCTCGTAGGATACTCGTTCAACCCACGAGCCAACCATCGGTTTTCTTGTTTCGATATCCTTTCCCTCGTGGTTGGGATCCAGTGATGCATGTTGGCGCAGAATGGCACCTTGACCGCCACCATCCAAGCCAGCCAGCACGATTTTTCTGTCGACCAATCCGTCGAAGAGTTTGGAAAAAGGCGTGGAGATTGTGGAACGGGCAAAAGGATTGGGGATTCTAGAGAAGATGCAGCTCGGTTTGGGTTTGATGGCGGGTCCTAGGACTGCGTGTACGGATGACTGAAGCCAATCCCCCCGTTCTGTAGATTGGGAAGAAGCCATATTCAAGATGTCTCGTATCTAGTGCTGAAGATAAAATGTAGGTACTATATATGCGTGGAAGAGGCTACAGTTACAACGTAGTCGGCTGGAGCCTTGGGAATTCGGGTGCCTGATTATAATTCATTGTACCCCACATTATTACGGACCTTCCGTATGAGTGAGACGGGAAGTAACGTCGCTGAGAGTTTGCATTGGTCTTCTAAGCTACACGTCTGCATTGCCAGTACTCCAGATCTATGTAGATAGGCCGCTCAAAGAAATCCATAGCAAGTAAACTCAACGCATATCAAGACGAAAGGAATATACAAAAGTAAAAAAATGCCCTTTTAGGGTAAGCAGAGAATTTTCGGTAGTTTTAACATTATTGGACAAGAATCCTGATCTTCATGCAGGAACTTTATCTGGATCGTGCGCAAGTAATCTTCGAGCGTGTATTGCCGTGGCCTGCCTAATACATTACTTCTAATCCACCGTGCCGTAGCGCTAATTAAAGTATGATATGAACAGTCTCCGCCACCAAATATGCATTGCCCACGCTTAGTTCCGAGGCAAGATGTGGTTGAAGCTGGAAAGGCCGAGGAAAGTGTATCCAGTCACCTATGACCGGTTCAGGCCTCGCCATATCCACTCGCCTATTCCTGCAATATCCTAATTAATGGGAATCAAATCCCTAAGTCTTGAAGGAGACACATTCAAAGTGACCACCAAGCTGTCGACTTCCCCTTTAACTCCCAAGATCCCCGGATAAAACAGCTCCGTCGTAAGCTTCCACGTGTTACCCATTCCCTCTTCCAAGACGTCCAATTGGTTGATCATCAACTCAGACCAGTCCTTCTGTGCGTACTCTAACTCATCCAAACACTTCTTTGCTTCCTTCGCATGGTCTTCTTCATCCGGATCCCTGAGATGCATCGGTGTGCTGAGATATCGAACTCCATCAACCATATGCTGATAAAATGCCCTGTAGTTCTGATCCATGGCGTAAAGATGGGCTTCGTTCAGTAAGATCAGGCCGTCATAGATCGGAACCACTCGTGAAGCGTGGGCGCGTAAGGTCTCGTCGCTTGTATTGGCTTGACGGACTACCTCTTTAGGCGCTGCGAGCCGTCTACTGTATTTGCTGCGGGTGGTTTTTTGAATACTAAGGAGGGAGAGAAGTAATTCCCTCCGCTCTCGCATGAGGTAAGATACTTGAGGGAGTATCTGACCTCCGGGAGGGTTGTGTATGAGGTTGTTCAGTGTCTGGTATTGAACAGTTGACATTTTGGTTCTGGATTGTAGCGATCGAGGGTTGAGTGAGGGTATAGCAGTAAAATTTCATGTTTAAATAGGGTTGAGGGGTGGGATTATGTGGTGGTGAACCTTGTGCAAGCAGAATTGGTAGTTGCCTTCCCCATGTTTCCCAGCGCGATGAAACTTGCTTTGTAAACAAACATAGATCTACTAAACTTATTTACCCACCCCGCGATACTTGAATTCCACTCAAGCTCAACTCATAGACCAATTTGTCTGACACAACTTGCCATCTTTCCGTTATCCAAAATTCATTCATTCACTTCGCTCTCTCCATGTCCATTTCAACAATGCTCACCAAATATCGAAATCCCTCGGGATGCCTCGCGATCATGATCCGCACTGCCGCATCGTACATCTCCTTATCAACCAAATGTAGACTTACTAAAAAGCTCTTAACCAAACTCAAAGTCCTAGATATCAAATCCATCGTCTGTGCCATACACTGGAGCACCATGTTGTTATTCTCTTTATTATCGACGTCTTTGCTTTCCGAGGCCACGTTGAGTTTCGCAAAGGAATCCGCAATAGCACTGGCGAAAGAGAGTAAGTTGGTCGTGCTGTATTGTATATCCTGTAGTTGCCCGGAATACAAGTGGGCGTTATCAATCGTTTTCTGGAGCGAGCCCCTAGAGAACTCTTTCTTTTCTAACAAGCCCCTCATGCGTGTGTTTTCGAGGCGATCAATGGCGAGTGACTTCTTGACACTGATTGAAGACCACTTGAGCTCGTGGAAGTGTACTAGCATTTTCACCATGTCCCTGCCCATAGTAAAGAGCGTCTTGTATTCTTCGCCGCGCTTCTCCAAGAGCTTGAGTGTCGATTGATGAAGCTGGATGTCGCAACGAAGTGCTTGGTCCGAGTGAGAACTGTCCTTCATTGCCTTTCCATGACCTATAATCACGGCAGACCGTTTCTCTAACCTCTCCACCTGGGTCTCGGTGATCCGGATCATGGTCGAAAAATGCTCCGAAAATGATTGGGGCGGGAAGTTGTACAGGTTGCGAAGGTCCCCATCAAATGAAGGCTTAGTTTTGATGGTATTGGTAGTAGCCCTTTTCGTGAAGAATGGTAATGTTTCTGTAGAAATTGCTGACCTTTTGACAAAGTCAATGTATGGCTGACTTCGCAGGTGCTCATGGGAATGATTTTCGCGATCTGAAAGAGAAGGTGGAAGGCTCTCAGTGGAATATGCTTTCTCGTAGTGTTCACACACGTTGTTCAGAGATGAGCTTCGAGATAGTGGGGCAGAATTATTAATAGAGCCATAGAAAAAGTCGAATCCGGCTTCTGGGTTGCGCATGGTGCTCCCATCTGCCATGTGAGAGAGATATCGAAGTAACGCAGTGTATGAAGGGGGAATCATCGAAAATCGTGGATAATAAAGTTCCGAAAGTAAGAAACAAAGCTACTATGATACAAAGAGGGAGAAGTCTTCTTGAAACACTGTCACTGGGGATTATCTTACAAACGCACAACGTGCGACATACAACACTTCGGTTGCTTACTAGTGTATATGGTGGAAGCAGAGGGTCAGCATTGAATTCATGAATGTAGGGTCAAACCGAATGACGCTGAATTTCGACGAAAGATGCATGTAATTGACCGTTCAAAGTGGAAAGCTGCGATAAGAACGTAATACAGAACTAGGTCAAAACAGCTTGGACCCACCGAGCCCACGCCTTAGAGCGATTGTTATTGCCGAAGCTTTGAAATCGAGATCCTTGTAATCTTGAAGTGTAGGGAAATTCTATCTCTTTTGCTAAGGCTAGATGGGTTTATTAGCAGAGATCACACAAAGCAAAAATAACAGATATTTAATGTTCCCCCGTGACTATCGATGCTGAGTACACATATTCACATGTACCTTGTGCAGTACACACTTCCTAGGATTATCCAAACTCTTTGCCTAGCCTCAAATGATATACTTTCCAAACTCCCTCGTTGGTACCTTTCTCTCAAACATGATATCCAGCTCCTCATACGTCCGTCCCTTCATCTCTGGAAGTCTGAACCAGCACCAGATCAAGCATGGCACACACAAGCCGCCAAAGAAGAAGCCCAATTTGCCTCTCAGATTTGCTTCATCCGGATTGATGAGGTAAGGAATTGCGACAGTCATGATGATGCCGATGATCGCTTGAATGGCGGTTGCAACGGCGATTGTCTTCGAACGCACACGAGTGGCGCTAACTTCACAGAAGACGGCGTAGGCGACGGGTCCAACGCTATACACCCTTAATTATTATTTAGGAATAGGGCAGAATGGTTTGCTTACCTCCAGTCGAATGTGAAGTTCCAGACCAACAGTAATGTTGACTGCGTCCAGATTGCGCCCTTCGTAGGCACGACATCTAGGATACCAACGAGGAACATGATGACCATCAACAGTGCCAAGCCCAAGTTGTACAAAATGCGCCGTCCAAATTTCTGCATCAAGAACCACGAAAAGACCGTACTGACCCACCCGACTGCCAAAAATCCAATACCCATGTAATACGCCTGAGTAGTGTTTAGACCCGCCAAAGTGAAAAAATAGGTTCCGTAATTGATCAGGTAAATACCGCACAAAACCTGCGTAGTGTACACACCGATAGCAACCTCAGTGCGTCGCCAATTGACTTTGCTGAACACGTCCATATAGGTGCTTCCGGCTTCCATCTGAGTTTCTAGTCTGTCGGTCTCAATGATCTGGGCGAGCACAGCCTTCACATTGACGTGCTTGCTTGAAAGGCGCCGGAGGGACATTTCCGCATCGTCGTAACGGCCTTGACGGGCCAGCCACCAGGGACTTTCTGGCGCGTAATACATCCCTGGGATGATGAGAATGACCCAGAACCATTGCAGCGAGAAAGGAATCGAGTATGCCCAATGGGTGTCTAGATCTTTTGTGGCAGCCGTGACACCGTTGCCGAGAAGTTGACCTGTAACGAAGCATAGATTGACGTAGGATGTAGATACGCTTCGCATGGCGAGTGGAGTGACTTCGGAGGCATACGATGGCGCGATAACGACAAAGGCACCGAGAACGAGGCCAGCGAGCAATTCTCCCGCGAGAAGAACTTTAAGCGAGCGAGCGAAGAATTGGATGAACACCAATCCGGCGACAAAGATCACACAGACGTTGAAAGTCTTCTTTCTGCCATACCATTCCATGGGATATCCCGCAGCTAATGCTCCAACCACTTGCCCAATCGGATTTCCCATTCCCAGACCAGTTTGCCATACTGCAGAAATGATATAACCGTCCTCGAATTGGTATCCAAAGTCGCGCTGGAAAGCCGGCATAGCGTAGAGGTTACCAAGAAGTTGAGGATCAAATGCTATGCATTGAGTTAGCCTCCTGTTTGAACCAATGAAACTTCGTCAAGCGTACAAAGCATGAGAACTCCCAAGCTGAAGTACATTGACCATCCAATCGCCTTTGGATATAGCTTCACGGCTTCCCAGAAGGTGAGGGTATGCTCGATTGCGATGGCCTCTGCCACTTCTGCGTTATCATGCTGACTGGACAGCTTGCGCTCCGATAGAGGCTCTAGACCCGATTTCTCCATTGGAAAAGCTGTTGGTTGAGCGCAACTATTGAAACATCACGCTAAATTGTGGATGTGACCTGAGAAAAGGCTCACCACGTCTGCAGGGACTTCGATCGTTATAAGCATTCATGGCATGGTTAATGGTGGCGCTATCAAGAATGGGGCGTATCTCTCCAGTGCGGGGCCTATCCTTCGCTATTGGTCCTATCCCTGATTGTGCATGCGCGCTGAGTATTCATTGTTGGTCTCACGCCCATATGAAGAAGGTATCCAGATTACAGTCGGTATTGGATCGCAAAATCTCCTAATACACGTGTTGGAACTTATCCTGCGATGATATGGAAGGTAGGACCCTGGGTAAAGACTTGGCTTAGTGCTCCGACGTAGTTGTCATAGAATTCGGGAGGGCGGCTCAGCGGTGGCTCACCATCTGAGCGAGCGGTTAAAGATAGTCGAGATTCCGGGATACCAGGGTGTGAAGATACGGTGGAGGAAAACTAGACAGGTAGAAGCGACATAAGTTGCCCTTCCGGGACCCAAACAAGTATCCCGTCCGCTCAAACTCCTTACAACTTTTACTCGCGTGATAATGGCAACTGTCAAAGGTGAGATAGATGAACGTGAAGGAATTTGGTGATGAGATGCCGGGCCACTACACTTGTCCTGATAACGATAGTGATAAGCATCGTCAGACAGGGGACGGGCGCGATAGGACGAGTCAAGGGCTCTATTTGCTCGAAAATGCCTGCCGCGTGAAGTCAGCATCTGCGGGAATTGGGCAAGAGATGGAAAGTTACTATCGGATGTGAGAAGAATAGCCACGTGCGCGCCAAGACGCGACGGCATTACATGAGTGTTGCGTCACCGGAGCTATGTTTTGACCACATATCCCGCACCGATCCAACTCACTCTTCTCTATTCCGCTACTCAGACGATTTTGCGTGACATCTCCCCGTATTCTTTTACTCTGCTTGACCTCGATTCTCGCCTCAATAAACATTTACATGGGGTCTTTACCGTGCCACTTTTCGGGCGTGGAAATTGTCTTTCAATCAATACCCAAGTAACATGCAATACAAATAGTAGGACCATTAAGTTATTGCTCGTAGTGCCGAAGGTTCCTGGAAAATACAGGACTTTGTGTCAGAAAACGGTATGGTGAGGAGTAAGAAGTGTTGGATGTTGATACCTATCTACATCCACGACCCCCAAGCTATATGCACATCAAAGGCTCATCATTAATAGACATTAAACCTCCAAGTTCAATGTTACATGTGTCCCAGGGTATATTTCACTCCCGCATTACCGTAGTCATAACCTAACCATTTCGTCCCCAAGTAATCAAACTAACAGATCACATCGAACTTCTTCTGCGTAAGAGGCTGCGGGAAAACACCAGCATCAATAAGCGCAAAAGCATCCCACTCATGCGCACTCTCGGTTTTGAAGTCTATTCACACAATTAGCATACTTCCTCTTTCCAACACCTCGAGTCCCAAGGAGGGAATAAGACTTACTCCACCAGACCCAGCCTTGGGTCCTAGTCTCAAAAGCAGACATCTGGGCTTCAATATACTCTCTGGTCTCATCCTTATACTCCTGGCTCCAGTTGTTGACATTGCTCTGCCATCCACAATCCCCGACCTTGGAGCTGTCCTTGAACGTGCCATCATACCTGGCGCCCGTGCCACGACCATTGAGCCACTTGGCACAATCCGTCATTGCGCCCGTCCACTCGCCGACAATGGACCACTTATCGGACCCACTGTATCCATCCGCGGCGGTACAGACTTGTTGGCGATGTTGCCAAGGTTGCATGGCGATCAGACTATTGTCGAAGACCTGGTACTCGTGGTGATCGACAACGACATTCTGCGCATTGTTATCGCTGGGAGTGAGGAATCCGTTCCAGGAGGAGGGAGCTCGGAAGCCATCATGCAGCATGACTGTAGTGTCGGATACATCCCGGGTTTGACCGAACCCATCGCGATAATATTGATATAATGTATCAACATTGAGGGAGGCAGCGAGAGGCTCGTTGAGGAGTTCGATACCAGCGATGACGTCTTGGTATTGGGTCTGCGCATATTTGTCTGTGATAGTCTTGAGAATTTGGAGGGTCTGCGCGACCGTGTCTCCGGATTGCCAGTTAGGCGTGGAAACAAGCTGTCCCGAGTTATCGAAGCCGTTTTGTGAGCCGGGAGCACCGTGGAGGTCGACGATGACCTTGAGGCCGACGCTACGTGCCCAGTCGATGGCAGCATCGACGTAGGGTGCGGCACCTGAGACGTATGGCGAATCCAATGTGTCGTAAGCCCAATATCCAACAGGCAAGCGGACAACGTTGAAACCCGAGTCCTTGATCTTTTTAAAGTCTTCCCACCGAACCCAGGTATCCCAGTGATTCTGGAGGATCTTCAATGCGGCATCTTTGCCCAGTTTCTGGCCAAGAGTATATTCATCAACGATACTATCGTCTAGACCCTCAAATAGGGATGGCGTAATCCATGGTTCTAGGACGAGCCATCCTCCAATACTGACACCTCGTACTTTCTCTGATGCCCAATTGAAGCTGACACTGCGCTTTGTCCTGGGTAAAAAGTTAGCCTGAGCAACCCACCTTGTGAGGTACTTACAAAGGTGAAGCAGACGCAAGCCCACAGGCTGCAATTGCCGCAAGAGATATGCGCATGAATTTCATATTGTGGTAATGATTGTGTATTGGATACTGTGGAGTTGGGGTCAAGAGACCTGTGAATCGACCGAAAGCGGATAGCTTTATAGGCGAGGAATGAGAAAGAAAGAAAGCAGCGACCAAACGACCAAGGTGAGATCCCGGGTCAACAGAAAGAAAAACGGGTAATGTGGAATACGGTTTGACCTTGGATGCGGGAGTTCAATGTGACGACGGTGAGCCGTGGCGCGTGGCAACAAAAGAGTGGGTTACCGGGCGGACAGGGACAGCAAACAGGATGAATACCAGGCATACAAGCAGGCTTTTGAATGGACGACAGATGGACAAGGCAGCGGACCAACTGGCTATTCCCCTTGGGATAGAGATAGATTATACCCTGGTGGGGAGGCAAAGTCGCATAGCTGAGCTATTATGTGCCTAAGGGAAGCTGCTGCGACAGCAGACTTAGCGCGTCTTTACGAATACTGACTTGCAATTTTAGATCGCATTGATCGTGAGTCCAGACCTAACGTGACGAACGGGGCTAGGACCCCGAATTCGCTGTGCTGGAAACTAGGTGGAGCCTCCAAAAAGGAGGTGAAACCGCGAGCCCAGATTCAAGCTCTTCCATTCGTCGTCGACCCGTTGTGGGCAACAGGCTAAAATGTCAAGGCCTAGGAAGGCCTGTCTAATCGTGGTCCCTGTTCTGATACAGGGGGGCGATCATGCAGGTTAGCTAATAAGAGAACGAGTTCGGACAAACGATCGTTGAGATACGTCGGAGTATCTTGTAGGTTGTGGAGGCATCATTTATTAATGCCGATCCAATATCTTGGTCAGTTGAAAGGTTCACCACATGGGTAGATACGCTTAACAAGTTTTCCATCACCTCTTTGTTGACGATGGTGTGGACCCCGTGGGGATTCTCCCCCCACCCGCGGAATTGTTTGCTGAAGCGAGGCTAAGGCTGAGTCGCCATCAAATATACCATCGCACATCGTCATCGGCGGTTGCAATGCAATCGCAACAAAGTCCCAATAACCGATAGAACGTGGTATAATTATAGAGCTGCCGCGTTGCCTGCTCAAGCTGATGGTTGTTATATATGGGTCTAGGGGATGCGCGAAATGCGAACCCGACGAACGAAGGTATAACTGTTCGAAGTTACGCGCTGTTTGGACTCTTTGAGGATATAAGAAATGAACAAGCGATGATGTGATGAGGCGAGGTTCGGAAGGTCGGGAGGCGAAAAGAACGAAGCTGGCCAACTGGCTCGCCCGCAAAATGGTCATATCATTACGCTGCTCATGTCTTTCATATGAGCTTAGACAACCTACCACGCCATTGTAGCTTAATCCCATAAACGCCGTTCCATGCACTAGGTATACAATAATACACACAACGCCATACCGCTATGGCCTGTCGGGGCTAACGGCCCTTATGACTACGAAACCTGTTCTCAGTTAGTACCTAAACATGGGAAACGCATCGTTCCATCGTATGTGCCACGACTGCGGATGGTCGTCTTCCGATGGGGATAAGACATGAGCAATTATCGAAATACCTCAGATATATTCTGGCGCTCAATGTACGACTCTTGGTTGGCATCCCGACCGACGCGCCAGTAGACATCAGTGTGGTCGGCACAGTTCATTTCGCGCAGGAACTGTTCGTCGTGTGTGATGACCAGGAGTTGGAAGTTACTTTGCTTTTTTCGTACTGAGATAATTTGGCTGAGCGACTCAGCGAGACCCTTGATGTTTTGCTGGTCGAGATTCGTGGTGGGCTCGTCGAGAGCGATGAGCCCGCAGTTGGTGCCGAAACATTCTGCGAGCGCGAGACGGATGACGATGGAGGCTAAAACCTTTTGGCCGGCGCTGCAGCGGCCACGCATGTCCATGGGTGATCCGCCTTTGACCATGACGACGCGGTAATTGTAAGTACGGTTTCCACGGCCCGACTCATTGTCTGAACGGATTTGCACCGTGTCGACGTCAGTACCTTGGTAGGCATTCCGCCATAGCTCGTCAATGGTCTTGTTGATTTGCTCCATCTTGATGGAATGGTATTTCATAATAGCCTGGTCAAGAGCGGAGCCATAACGGGCGAGGTCTTCACATGCGGCCTTCGTCGTCTCAACCTTGATGTGCGTCTCGCGGTACTTTTCAGCAGCATCCTTGAACTCTTGTTTGTACTCTTCCATCTTCGCTTCGAGTTGAAGATCCTTCTCTTTCCAGGTGGTGCTAAGCGCAATCTTCTCAGCGTTTAGGCGATGGGACTCATCCTCCCATTTGCGTCCCTCTTCATACCAATGCGCCTGATCCTTCTCCGCATTCTTGGACTCCAGATCAGATATCTCCTTGTCCAGAGTCTCGAGCGCTCGCTTTGCTTTCCTGTATCGCAAATTGTCGAATATGGACTGTTTGACCTGTTCGGTGTTGCTCGCCTGTTGCTCGATTTTCTTAACGTCGCGAGCAACTTCTGCCATGCCCTCTTCGATGCGCTGAATCTCTCCCTGGAACTTCTCCATCTCCTTCTGGGTGCGAGTTAGCAGCTGTGGTCCGCCTTTGTCGATGTACGCATTGATCTCCTGCTCCATGCTGGATAGCTGACGAACACTGTCTGACAGCTTCGAAGCATCATCGTGGATGCGCTGAACTCGCTCTTGCCCGCGGCGGTTAACGTCTGCGTATTTGGCATTGGCCGCCTTGATCTTTGGCTCGAGAGCTTCAATGGAGTTATCAGCCTTGCGCGCTGAATCGCGCTCCCCGGCGTTCAATGTCTTGAACTCGTCAATGCGCTCGGCCAAATCACGCTTCTCTTTCAAGTTGGTTTGTGCAGAGCTCAGCTCAGCATTGACATCGCGAGTCTTGAGTTCCAGAGAGTTGATGAGCTTTTGAGATTGTCCCCGCTCGCTTACCAGGCTGGACAATGTGGCTTTTGCACGACGGCTCTGCTCCGTGATTTCCTTGAGGTCATCTCGTACGGCTTCGATGCCCCTAGAAAGTCCTCCCGCTTCCCGCTTCTTCTCGAGGTCACTAATCTGAGCCTCCAATTCCTGCACTTCGTTGTAGTACCTCACTATTGACTGAACATCTGCGGACAACGACTCGACCTCCTGCTTGGCGCTCTGCAAGTCGTAAATGATGTGATCGTGCTCCTCTAGTTGCTTGTTAATATCGTCGCGCTCTTTGATCAACCTCTCATATTCTTTTTGGAGACCGGGAAGCTCTGTGTCCCGCGCACGGAGGGCAAATTCATAGCTGGGCTTGGCGTTACGGACTGTCTCAAGCTCAGCGAAAAGCTCGTCGGTATTCTCGGCCCTGGCGTTTGTTATGGCCTTGGCGATAACATTCTCGAGATTGGTGATGAACCCAGCTTTAGTGAAGTGTTCGAGTTTGTCATCTTTCAGCGTTCGCTTACAGAGCCGGCACTGGTTGTGCACCTGCGCTACCTGCAGACAAGCTTTCATATAATCCATCTGAGCCTCGATCTTGGCTTGATCGGAGGATGAAAGCTCATATTGCTCCTCCAGTTCACGTAGAGTTTCTTCGTAATCTGCAATGTCTTCCTTCTGAATGGCGTCCAAGACTATCTTCTCACGCTCCTGAAACTCTGCACGTGTGTTCTTCAGTGCGGATTCGGTATTGGAAAGCTTGAAGGTGATGCTGTTAAGCTCGCCTTGAGCAACATCACGTCGGCTATTCGCATCGCCGGCCTTCTCAGTCTTCTCAGTGACAACCTGTTGGAATGCATCACTTAGCGTTGCAACATCCCAATCAGGATCAATGAGTTGGGAGATGCGCGCCGAATGGACATTCTTCATGGTTTCGAGGCTCTGTTTTGAACCTTTCAGCTTATTCTGGGCGAAGTCAACCTGAGCTGATTCGCTTGCAGATTTTGTAGCATCGACAAGCTCGGTATCTAAGCGATCCTTCTTCTCGTCCACGATATGCGCCGTCTGTTCTGCTTCTTGAATTCGTTCGTCCAACCGAGATTCGTCCGCGGAAGCCTTGGCCTGCTTCAACTGTTGCTCGGTATCGGACTTTTTCGATTTGAGGATCGCCTCGGCGCCTTCATCAGCCTTGATCCTGTTCATTTGAGACGTCAGTGTGGAGATGCGCTGGTCGTTTGCCGCAATCTGGGTCCTAGCCATCTCTTTTCGAGAGGCCAGACTCGACTTCTGTTCTCCAAGGACGTTGAGCTCAGCTTGAGCTTCCTGAAGTTCTTTCTGAAGCTCTGCGCGAGCGCGTTCGAGTGACTTGTTCTGGTCTCGCGACTGCTTTGCTAGGACCTGTTCAAACTCGGCAATTTGAGCATCTGTGATCTCGTATTCGTAGCCACGGATGCCATGCCGATTCGCAGTCTCTTTGACAAGAGTCTCACGCTTTTGCAAATTGCGCGCGTGCTGGTCTTTTTGGGCTTCGTACTTGCCAATCTCGCCCTGCTTTACGCCTAGAGAACGGCGACTATCCTGGAGCTCGTCTTGAAGGGTCCGATAGTGGGTTTTGGCCTCTTCTTGCTGTTGCGAGTAAAGCTGCACGCGCTCTTGATACTGTTCTAGCATGGTCTGGAGCTCTCCGTCGTTCTCGGCCATCACTTTCAGATTGTCCTCCAAAGAGGCGACGTTCTCTCTGTTTGCTTCGTACGCCACGCGTTTTCCGTTCAGTTGTGCAACGATCTGCTCGAACTTGGCCGCCTTGTCATAGGCGGCTGTCGACTGGCCATGCGCTTCCTCCCATTGCCCTTCGGTCACTTTGAATTCTTCGCTGATCACCTCTATCTCGTCATACAGCTTTGCCTGAGCTTCTTCACTTTTCCGGCCGCGCTTTCGAGCGTCAAGGAGATACTCTTCGCTCTTCTGGAGAACAGCTAGCTCGGACAATTGCGATTTGCGAATGATCTTGATGTTGTCGATGGCCTTGGTATACTTCTCCGCCTCAAAAATAGAATCGAACTTCTTCTTGAGGTTGGCAGGCTCGCTCATCGGCCAGAGACTATCGTCTTGGTGGCAGAAGATGACATTTTCTAGAATAGCTTTCGATACACCAAGGTACTGCGGAAGGATCTGGTCCAGCTCGGCGACGCGAGAGGAGATGGTTTCCCTGTTGCCATTCCTGTTCATCTGCAAGCAGCCCTCCAGCGTCTTTTGCGTGCGGGTCGTCTTCTTGATGAGCAGCTGCATGCTGCGGGTGGCAACCATGGGGACTCCGGTAGTCGACTTGAAGGCTAGTTTTACCTGGGCCATCATCTCCGAGTCACCACGCAGCGTCGGGTCGTGGATGAAGGCACCGCCGGTCTTGCTGTTGGGCGGCAGCTCTCCGGTGGTGGCATACTTCAGACACTCAATGATGGTCGTTTTGCCCGAGCCATTCCAGCCAACGATGAGCGTGAGGGGCGTGTTGAATTTGATGGACTCGGCACCTGGGCCAAAGGACCGCACGCCGATAATCTGCATCTGCTGTAGGCTCGACATGGCTGCGGTGGTGCACTATATCCAGGAGCCTGTCACGTCTGTGATGCGGTGAGTGAATGGACAGCTAGAAACCGGCCGCGAGCCGATGGCTGTCGTGGTGGTGGTGGTGGTGGTGGTGGTGGAGGTGTGGTGGTTGGCGCGGCGGGACGGGACGCGGCTGCAGCCTGGGAGCTGGTCGGAAAGAGCGACCACGAACGCGGTCTCACGTGCGAGGAAGGAACGACGCACAGAGGCCTTGGCGGTGATTACGTCATGCGCCCGCAGTGACAACACAACTACATGGTAATTGGTAATGGGAAACTTCTACAACCCGCCTTCACCGCTCCGGTGGACGGCCCGCAGCCCTCGACTCCGCCATGTACCCCGCCAGCAGTGCCGCCAGCATGGACGACGTGATGCAGATGGACCTCCAACAACTCGACGCCGCCGACAGCTTCACCCAGCAGATGCAGCAAAACCCCAATGTTCTCTCCGGCCCCGCCCCGAGTGACCTGGTCGCACTCCCGCAAGGCGCACCGGCGCTCGCGGGCGTTGCGGGTGTCGCGGGTGTTGCGGGCGCCGGCCCACTGCCCACAGGTTTTGGCGCGCCGAGTCTGAACCCCAGCGGCAGCACGCTCACCGAATTCACGAAGCGGCGCAACTGGTCGCAGCGTGTGCTGGAAGAGCTGCGCGACTTTCTCCACATCCTGACGCCCGGCGGTCGCATCATGTACGCCTCGCCCTCGTGTAAAGCGCTCACGGGCTGGGACCCCGGCCAGCTGGTCGGCCGCTTCGTCGGCGAGTTTATCCACCCCGACGACAGCGGCATCTTCGTCAAGGAGTTCAACGAGTCGATAGCGTCCGGCAATCCCCTGCGCTTCTTCTACCGCTTCCTCAAGAACGACGAGACATGGGCCATCTTCGAAGCCCACGGCCACCCGCACCTCAGCAACGACACATCCACCTTTGCGCCTCAGACCACAATGCGCTGCCGCGGCTTCTTCATGATGTCGCGCCCGTACCCGACCAAGAATGCCGCCCTCCTCGATTCCTTCCTTGAACACAAGATCGAAAACGAGAGACTGATGAAAAGAATCGCGGAGCTGAAGCGCGAGGAGCAGGAAGAGGGCGATTCCATGACCGGCGCCTGGACAAAGAAGACAGATGTCACAGGTTCAGTGACCGCACCGTCAGTGTCGGACACACGGGGCAGGCCGGAGAGTGAGGGTGTGAGTGCGAGTGCGCTCGCAGCATACAACGCAATGCCCCCGCCTGCGAAGCCGGGCATCCCGAACACAGCACTCACGCGCCAGAATCTGGACGAGGCCTTGGCGGCGAGCAAGCCAGATAGCATCAATGACAAGATGGCAAGATACGAAGGCGCGACGCATCTGGAGACAATAGAGATGTTGACAGGTCTGCGCTATCGCGACGGCGAACGAAGCCAAGGCATCAGTACAGGAGAGCACAGCCCAATGTTGATCAGGGGTGATGCTGGAATCCCCGTCTCGCTCGATCGCGACGGCAGGTCTGGGGCGGACAAGAAAAAGAAGCTGAAAATTGCAGATGAGTATGTGTGCACGGATTGCGGGACGTTGGACTCGCCAGAATGGAGGAAGGGTCCGAATGGGCCAAAGACGCTGTGCAATGCGTGTGGCTGTAAGTCTTTCTTCTCCCTGCTTTCCTCCATGCATGGGGGACTGACCTGTGCAGTACGATGGGCCAAGAAGGAAAAGAAGAAGCAGTCGAACAATACGCAAACATCGCACACACCATCTCTCATCATGCATACGAGCACGAACAGTAGTTGAGCTCTCATTTTTGAAAGATTTATGAGCCATGAAGAAAGATATAGGAGCCCGGAAGATTTCGTAAAGACTACGAATGCCGCCATCGACGAACAGCGCAGATTCGCAACATGAACAAAATGTATGTGGCGTATGTCGGTCATGTTGGCGCCATCCAAGGGACCGATGGAATGGGGTCTATGAGCACCCCAGGGATCAAAAAGGGTGGGAATACGGAATATACATGAGCGGGGACGAATAATGATACCACGTTCTGCTACGCATTATTAGATTTAAATGAGATATGATTATTATTTTTCGGCGTAAACGTCATTAAATCCTCAGGACGGATGTCTTGGGGGGTTGATTGATCACAAGATATGAAATGAGAAGCTGAAGGTAAACAACAGACTGACTGTAGCTGTAGATGTAGTGAGCAAGAAGAAGAAAAGTGCTGAAGAGAAAGAAGATAGTCATGCAAAGCCCCCAGAATTCCCATAAAGAGTGAAATACACGCCCCCTATACTCCAAGATATTGATTCAATTCCTGCACCGGTGGAACACACCCACAGAAGAAGTGGATTCCGTCCAAGTGCATCGAGGCCCACCAACAAAACTTACGCGTGCCCTGTGCCCTCTAGCTCTCCTTCATACGATACACACATCAAAGTATAGTACGAAATCGATGAACGACCACTACAACATAACATAACATAACATATGCACCCTCTCCCCACCAACAACACACGCAACACCAACCAATAAAAAAGAAGAAAAGAAAAGAAAAAGAGATAGATCCAATCCAATCCAATCCAATCCCCTCACTCAATCACACACACACACACACATCACACACATCACACGCAACCAAAAAAAAAAGAGTCAAGACTTTTTTTTTTATACCCCTCTCAATATATTTAATATTCCGGTTCCCATTTTCCCTACCAACTCCGTTCCCCGTTCTGGCTGACTGGCTGGCTGGCTCCACCTTTCCCCACACATACACACACACACACGCCAGGCCGGACATAGATGGCAATCTCCACATACATCGCCGATTTCAATCGCCAGGCCAGGCCAGGCCGCGAGAAAGAAGGACAGCAACAGCAGTGGCAACACTAACAGCAACAACATGTGGTGTATCCCGCTGAATCCGAAGCAAGCAAGCAAGCAAGCAAGCATGTAGATAAAAAGTAAAGCAAAGGAAAGCTGCTTACTACCATGGAGAAGAGAAGAGAAGAGAAGAAAAAAAAGACCCCCAAAACATGGAGGACAGGAAACCAAAAAAAACCAAAAAGAGTTCGGCTGGCGAGAAGGATAGAAAGATGGGAGAGATGGAAATGAAGAAGAAAAAGAAGAAGAAGAAACAAGACTAGAAATTATAGAATTCCTGGGGATGTGGTGTGTGGTTGAAGTAAAATCGCTCCCCTTCCTTTCTCCCAAAAACAAAACAAAAAAACACTCTCAATCCCCAAACAGCTAGAAGAGAAGAGAACAAGAAAACGCCCTGTTCAAAACGCCTGGCTGATGCAATATTACCCGGTATTCTCCCCCCTCCCCTCTCCCGCGGGTCTCGCTCTCATGCCACTTCCAACATCTTCGAGACAATCAACACAACTCGCCATGTAGCTGTGCATCGGAGCAATAGCAATATATCCTCTCCAGCCCAAATCTTCCCCCTCCTAGACAAGCAATGCTGCATCAATATGCATAGTCGAACATGTCCCTCAATACACGACAATCAGATCATGTTAACCCGTCACCGATCCTCCTTCCCCCTCTGTCTGCCCATCCGCCTGAAAAAGTCCATAACTCTCCTCGAGCTGCCGCTACTTCCCTTGTTCCCGCCAGACTCTTCGTACGCATCTGCAAACTTCCTACTCTTCTGGAGCACGCCCTTCCTGGGCTGCTCTACAGGCGCAGGACCGTTGTTCATACCATACTGTGGCCGGTAACCTTGCGCCGCAGCTTCACTCGCATCTGAGTCGTTTTGGTGTCGGTACGGTCGGTCTTGCGAATTGGAAGGATGCGGTCCTCGTGGGTTGGGGAATTTGTCGTCGCCGACGAGAGGCTGGGGCGTAAATTGGGTCTGGGCAGCGGGGGCTGAGGCGGGTCCACCGCGCATTCTAGGGTTGGGGTCGTGCGATCCGTCGTAATAGCCATGCGCGCTACTTTCCTCGGTGCTCTGACTAGGAGACCTCGAGTCTGATCCGCGTCCAAAGATTGCAGGGCGGGACGAGGCGCGTGGGCGAGTAGAACCTGCCATCGAGACTCGGCGATCAGCTTGCGATGTCGCCGGCATACTTTCTCTGTGGTTCGACGAGAACGTCTTCGACAATGACGACGGCAATAGGGAGAATCGCCTGGAGGCCTTTGCTGCATTGTTTGGATCTTGAGCGGACTTTCGTGAAAAGCCAAATGATGTCCGTCGGCTAGAATCAGAGCTCTGTCGGTAGGCGTGAACGTTAGCAATAGGCCCAGGCATGGATGTAGGAGGGTAGGACTTCTGCGCCCTCTTCTCGTGTGCATATTCCGAGTTTTGTGAGGTGGAGGATTCTTTAGGGTCATGCTGGTAGGATGGCTGTCGAGCTGAAAACATCGACGTCACCCTCCCAAAGGTCTCACTAACCGTATTAGAGCGTTTGTGGCCCTTTGATTCTGCTTGAATGGTCTGCACTCGCTGCGAGGAAGGTTGGCCCATGGCGGGTTGCCCGATGCTAGGATGGCCGATGCCCGAGTCATTCTGCGGTGGAGAAATATGATACTGTTTGCCCTTGGGTTGGGAGAAGCGCCCTTCCGCATTAGTCTGCGCAACGGTCGCTGTTGAGGGTTGACTGTATGAGTTGCCCCTTGATGGCAATCGTGAGTTTGCAGCCAAAGTCCCACCCGTTGATGGTCGAGCCGTAGTAACAGGCGCGGAGCCGAAGGCCGTGTAATCAGAGGCAGATCGTTGGGGGTCCCGCGGTGGCCGCGAGGGCGCTGTATTTGTGGATGAAGTCCGGCTTGGTCGCGCGTTGTAGCCATCTGTTGACAGTACTTCGGTAGGACCTGATTCTTTGACACGGGTCTTGGAAGAAGACGCAGCTCCACCTGGAGGAGATACTTCTCCACGCACAGTCTGTGACTGAGGCGCCACGTATTCGACCTGAACAGTCCTGCGCTTGGTATCGCGCTCCTTCTTGGGTTTGTCGGATGGCTGCTGGTTGATTTGCTCTCGCTTTGCGGTAAGCCCACCGTGTACGGGAGACACCACAGAATGTGGCGGCTTCCCTGGTTCACGTACGGATGCGCTTCGTGCGAGCGATGGTTGCGTGTCGAATGTGTCTTCTGCTTCCGCGTTAGTAGGCTGAAGAGGCTGAGCGGAACATGGATACGTACGGGCACCGCCAGGCGCCTTTTGAACATCGGTCGAGTTCGTAGTGCTGGAGGTAATGAAGCTGACGACATGGGCATAGTCGCTCAACCAGCTGTGTCGAGCAACCTCGAAGAGGTCTGCGCGCTGTCTTGGGTCCGGGACGAGAATGCGCTTGAGAAGGTCGCGGGCGTGCGGTGTAACGTATTCGGGGAATGTGAGCGGCGTAGCCACAATATACTTGTAGAGCAGATTGATATTGTCACCTTCTGGATTCGCTGGATCGTCGTCAAAGGGTAGGTAGCCAGCCAACATTGCGTACTGTGGGGCGTTAGTGATTCCGAGGGTACGGATTGTGGAGGTGAGTTACCAAAATAACGCCGCAGCTCCATACGTCAACTTTGCGCCCAGTGTACAGCGAGTCGCTAACGACCAATTCCGGGGCTGCATAACATGGACTGCCGCAGCTCGTCTGCATGAGGTCGCCGCGACGGGGCCCATCACCGCCCTCGAGGCCTAGCGACTTGATAAATTCCTTGTTGCCCAGGTTGAACTCGATTTCCTCGCCCAGCTCATCGTTCGGATCAAAGGTGTTGGCGAAGCCGAAGTCGGTGATGATTATGTTCCTATTCCGGTCCAGCAGCAGATTCTCGAGCTTCAAGTCGCGGTGAACAATGCCCTTCTTGTGCAGATAGCCGACTCCTGAGATAAGTTGCGCGAACAGTCTACGTGCGGCCCCGTCCTTGAGATAGCGGTGGTTGAGGATGTGGTCGAAGAGCTCGCCTCCTGACGCATACTCCAGAATAATTCCAATATGGCGCTCCGTCTCCACCATCTCGTGCAGCCGGACAATGTTCGGGTGCTCCAGTCCGCGCAGGATGTGAATCTCGCGGTAGATCTTCTGCAGGCGGTTTTGGTTGCCGCCCAGTGTTTCTCTTCTTATGAGCTTGATCGCGACCTCGACGCTGCTGTCCTTTTTCCAGCCCATCTTCACCTTGCCGAACTCGCCCTCGCCAAGCGTCTGGCCCAGCACGTAGTTGCCAAACTTGGAGCGTTTCGTGGACGCGGAATGGTCCTGGCGGCTCCGACCTCCACCCCTGCCGCCATCGTCGACGCCCTCACTGCCCACGAGGCCGAGGCCGGTTATGGGGGTGATTGCGGCGGCCGAGGTGGTGGTGAAGGTTTCCGCCTGGCGCGCTTTTTCGCGGGCAACGTCCTCCTGCGGGTCCGAAGAGATAATCCTGCTTATGACGGCGCTCTCCTCGCGCGGCAGATTCGTGCCTGCGGGGGGCTGGCCGACTGCTGATGTGGAGCGGCTGCGGCCGGGCTGCGAGGGCGAGGGCTTGGACCTGCCGGCACTGCCAGGCGCCCTGGGGCTCTCCTTGTCTCTCCGGCGGGAGCTCTCGTGTGTGCCGCGGGGGGTCGATGGGCTGCGGGCGGTGCGGTGTGATGACGAGCGCGGCGGCGGCATGGGTGCGCTGGTGCCGGCGGTGGCCATGGCGGAGGAGGAGTGTGCAGAGGTCGAGACGGGCTGCGCGCGGGGCGTGGTTATGGGAGTGTGGTGCGGTTGGGCATTTGGCGTGGTCGGCGTGTTGGGCGACGCGCCATTGCTGGGACGCCGGGAAGACTTTCTTGCCGAGGCGGGAGAAGCAGGAACTGCGGCGGACGACGGCTGCTGGTAGCCCGCGTACTGCTGCGAGTGCGAGAGGGCCGGGCCGCTCTGCTGCACGGCGGCCGAAGACATGCTCTGGGCGCTCTGTCGTTCAGGTACGCGCGCTGCCTGCTGGGCGGGTCAGCGTCAGCGTCGGAGTGGGTGTGGGTGTGGGTGTGGGTGGGAATGGGCGTGGGCGTGGGCGTGTGGATGTCGGTCGCGGGGAGCTTCGCTACCACAGACGCATCCAGGCCGGCGCGGTCGGTCGCGGACTGTCACCTGTCGCGATGCTGCGGTTGCGGTGCTAGGCGCGCGGTGCAAAGGCAATTGGCAGGCGTCGATTGGGGGAGGGGGGGAGTGGGTGTGGGCGTGGGGAGCGGTGTGGCAGGTGGTCGGCGTACCTCTCTATGTCTGATAGTGTCGTCGGGCGGTCGACTGGCGGACGGGCGGGCTTCACTTCACATGCACTACGGCGGCGGACTCAGATATGCAGCACTAAGGAGCAAGCAGCGCAGCCAAAAGGCGATGGGCGTCGGCGATGGGCGTCGGCGTGCGCGTGCGCGTGTGCGTGTGCGTGTTGACGTGAGTGGAAGGAGAGACGCAGACGGCGCGGCGGCGCTGATGACTGGGTAACGGGTGACGGGCGACGACGGATTGACTGGACTCACACTGCTCTGAGTGTCTTCCTGCGGGCCGTTGCTGGTGGTATTACTGGTAAACGAGATGAGATAAAAGGGGAGACACAGCTCGGCTTTACACGGGCTTGAGGCCTGAGCCAGCAGCACAAACACCAGCGCGTGGGCGGAGCGATGATATGTGCTATGGCTGCCAGTTTGCTCTGCGATGCCCCCCGACGTCTTGATGCGCGCCGCCAGCCTTTCCCGGCTCGAACTTGCAGACTGCAGTGGCCGATTATCGCGCAGGCGAGGAACGACAGCTGGGCGGCTGCTCGGCCGCCCATTCTCAGCGTCTCTGCCATCCATGGCCTGAACGGGACTACGGCTGGGTGTCGCTGTTTCAACCTTCCCACGCCCATGCAACCTTGCACGCGCCGGGCATGGGGATTATTATTGCGCAGATTGCTTTATGCCATGCGCCTAATGATAATGTGCCTATACTTGGGTACAATACTTACTCTGCTTATCACCGAGCGACCTCAATCTGATAGCTACCCGGACAGTCCACCGACGACGCCGATCTGGAGCCCGCGACCGCCGCCTCACTCCAGACAGGGTCGAGCCGGACGGTATGTACTATGTACATACATACCTACTACATACATACTACATAGTGACAGCTGTCACCCTATCCACCGCCTGGCCCAGAAGGGCAGACGCGTCGAGCCTAATCAGCACAGCGCACCCTCGCCGCCACCGCCGAATGTAAACACCGGAAAACGACCCGCCAGACCCCTCTCCCCTCTCCCCTCGTCATGTCACGTTTTCACCAGCCTTCCAAGCTCCAAACCGCGAGAGGTGTCAGGACTCCCAAAACATCGCAAAGCCATGTTCTGCAAGGGGCCCCGCCCTGCATTCCGACGTCCCTGCCAATCAGCGCGCCCCCTCGGAATGACGCCACCTTGTCTCGTCCAGCCCCTGCCCTGTCCTGCCTCGCACTCGATATTGCACTCGATAGGTATTGTAGTACCGCAGCCACGACACCACCGTCACGCGTGAAGCTAGCAACGCTGCCCATTTTACCTACATATACATACAAACACACATGTAATCTGCTAGGTGCTAGGTAGCGGAGCGCAATGGGCGAACAAGTGGTCGGAAATTAACCCGGCGCTTAGATCGCCAGATTCACACAGGCGTGCGACTCGGCCCCTCGGCTCCACCTTCTACCGTCACAAAACCAGCCTTCCCCAGCACAACGACACATTTTCTGAACCATTCGAGACATGTCAGGCCAAGGATGTGTGGGCAGTCACAAAAGGGGCAGTTCCCTCTTCACGTCATTGAATCTTAATTCTTGATGCGCCCTGGACATACAACCCCTGTTCTGTCCTCTCCGAAATAACCAACTGCTCGAACCGTTACCGCGACATCCCTCCGTGTCCCTGTGTCACCTTCTGCTCACATTTTGATTTCGGACGGAAGCCCAATCTCCAGAATGTCGACGCCCTTCTGGAGCTCGCTCTTCCGGGGCATCTTGTTCCTCCGCATCAGCTCTGCACTCTGCGTCATATACGGATCCTTCATCATGGAAGAGACGGCCACAACCTCATCTCCCTTGGTGTAGTACGCGACAAACGACGGCTTCTCCGTGTCGCCCTGGATCACTACATCATCGTATCCATTGACCGTATTTCCGCAGTATCGGAGCTGCGACCCGAGCGCTGACCAGAAAACGGGGATGAAGGGCTTTGGTTTGGAACTTGGTTTGTTGATCGTGTTGGCGACCGAGCGGCCGGCGTTTTGTGCAACGTTCCAGTGCTCTATCCTAGTGGGAGTCCCATTTCCACCTGGCCCCCAATAGGGATATGTGGCGATATCGCCAATTGCAAAAACATCCTTGAGGCCCTTGACTTCGAAAGACTCGTTGGTCGATAGTGAGCCGTCCTTCTCGAGCTGGACGCTCGAGTTGCCCTTCAGGTACTCAGTCGCTGGAGCAACACCGACACCTTCGATGACGAGATCGGCCTCTAGCACGGTCCCATCCTTGAGCTGCACTGCTCCGACTTTGGACGAGTCACTCTTGGAGGCGGTGGCTTTGTCGACGCTGGCTCCCATCTTGAACTTGACACCATTCTTCTCCAGCAAGCCCTGGAATATTTTGCCCACCTTTTTACCCATGACGCGTTCCATGGGTGCTATACGTGGTCAGAAAAGACCGAGTATGAGAAGGTGTGAGTTTGCTTACCTTCTTCCATGCCGACAATGGTCACGTCGTTCTTCATACCAGCTAGGCAATTGCCGACCTCCATACCGATGAAAGAGCTGCCGACCACTACGATCTTCTTTCCATTGTCACCGACAGCCTTGACAATGTTCTGAGCATCTGGCAAGGTCCGCAGCAAGAAGACGTTGCCGAGGTCACCCTTTAGACCTTCCAATGGCAGCCACCTCGGGGTGCCGCCAGTTGCCAGAACCAACTTGTTGTAGTCGTATGTCTTTCCAGACTTTGTCGACACCTTTTTACCATCGAAATCTACGCTCTTCACCTCGTCCTCGATGATGTCAATGGAGGCATCTTTGTAGAACTCCGGTTGTCTCCACGCCGCCTTGGAAATGTCGGCAAGCAGAGCCTTTGACAGCTTCGTCCGGTCGATCGGACGGTATCCTTCTTTCGAGAGGACAGTGATGGCGCCTTTGTAACCGCCGCCCCGCAACCCCTCTATCGCGCCAAGTGTTCCTGACCCGCTGCGGACCGTTAGCTCTCCTATTTTCGTGAGCAATTCAGTAACACGCACCCGCCGATGACCAAAACCTTCTCATTGCTCGCTGCCGAACACTTGAGGTTCAGGAACCGTCGATTTGCCTTGAGCGTGTCTTCGTCGGTCTTAACGTACACCGCGCCGTCCTTCTCGAACACGTCGTACTTGGTGAGCGGGTCGAGCGCGGGCGCGTCCTCCACATCACCGGTGGAAACATTAAAGCAGGCTATGCCTCATCAGCCGGTTCCGAAGCATTTCAGCAAGGGCACACTTACCGCCGTGCCACGGACAGGTCAGCCGGCCCTCCGGCGTAAGGACACCCGTCTTCAACGGCGCGCCATAATGCGTGCAGTTTGCAGATGTAGCATGGACACGGTCCTGGACCTTGAGCAGGAGCACCTTTCCACCCTCGACACCGTCAACTTCCACCTCCTGCTTATCTCCGTTCTTCAGGTTCAGCGACGAAACACCCTTGAGCTTGAATTCCTGCGCCATGGCCCTGACGTTTGTGCTAAAAGCTACCGTGTGTTTGTTAGTGTAAGCGGCAATGGGAAAGCTTGTTTGGAGCTTGATGGAGCTGCGCAGAGAAGCGAAGAGGCGTAGTGACTGCATGAAAGGGACGTACAGAGACGTGGGGTGATTATATGAGCTGCGTTGTACGTAGAAGGTACGCTGGTGTAGAGGGAGGGGAGCTCCCCGCTTACTTTTGGAGGGCTGTTATTGGCTCGGCGCGTTGCGCATTTATCACGACGTCATGCACCGCTATCGATAACGCAATCCCTCTCTTGCGACCATTGTGGTATGTGGTAGGTACCCGTGGTACCTTCGAAACCGCATTCCAAGTGCGTGGCTGCACGCCGCAAGCCTGCTCATTTCGCGATGCGACAGAAATGCTGCAGAAGCTAAGATGTGAAGGGCCAAAGTCTCAACCTACAGTCTCAACCTACCTTATCAGGCAGGATCCGCCCCATACCAGAACAGGTGCGGGAGCGGATCCACCCATGATCTGATCTCCGGCGAAAATCTGGAGTTCGGCTCAGTTTGCAGCGGCGACGAAACGGCCAACTTTTGAGTGGTAGGGCACCCATCTTAGTAAGAGGGTCCGGCGGGCAGTCGAGGACGGGAATATGGTGAAGTTTTTGGTGTTTGGTTGTTTCCTCCGGTCTAGAATTATGCGCGGTATACTAGGGAACGGTCTGAGTCGCGGTAGTGAAGTGATTGCGCGGTCGACCGACATTTGGAAACCCAGGATACCGCGTCAAGAACACTCTCAAACACCTATCAAAACCATCAATTCCGCAGATTCAGCATCCCAGAACATGGCTTTTCCTTTTTAGAAACTATCATTAAACTCAGTCACGCATTAGCGCAGTCACACTTTTAAAATTGTGGTGATGAAACAATGTTTTAGTTTGATCAAGGTTGCGCCGGCCTCGATCCGTCAAACCTTGAACTCTCTTCTAGCTCCAGCGGTCATCGAGATATCACAGCCGTGTTCGTTTTCCTCAAATTGAGCAGGCCCGCTGTTGACTATTCCTTGTCCTTTTACGAGTCTCGTCCCGATACAGACGAACGACCAATTATTCAACTAATCAGCATGACCACGCAAGCACTCTGCCTACAGCTTTCTTAAACGTTATCGTCCTCGTATACGCCAAACCAAACCGTCTGCTTCTAATTCGATATCGTCGCTGCAACCCGGATCGGGATCGAGGGTGTTGTATTCGTTGCAATGTGCATAGGTGCTGGATATTGGGCATGCATCAGGAAGGGTAAGAAGGAGGAGGAAGACGAAGTACTTGCGAATCGTCCGCGATCCGCATCATGCGACTCGGCATCTGGACTTGCGCGCAGTGATGTGCAAAGGAAAGCGTCTACGAAAATCCCATGCATGGTTCAACTGCCAACATCAAAAACACCAACGGGACGATCGACCCTAACGCTCTCCGAGGTGGAGAATAAGACCACGCCTTTGTCGACCTACCAGAATTCGAACAAGCATTCACAGTCCAATCTCCTCCCTCTCCTGGACACATTTCCCACACTCAAACTCCCCAGTCCCCGATTTGGCGAGTCTTCAGCCGCGTCTCTAGCTACGTCTCCGGGCCTCCAATCACCGAGTCAATGGACTCTCCTCCCCGGCGATGACCGACCGCACACAGCGGGCAGTTCGCCATCAAAGACCCCATCAAAACCACGTCTACCACGCATGGCGAGCTCAGACGCGACTTCCGAACTATCTCTTACGAGGCTCTCGCCTACACCTGTGGCAATTATTCCTTCACCTGCTTATGCAGTGTCGGAATATGCTTCAATCCATCGTAATTCTACGAGGTTCTCGAATCTATCAATGCTATCGTCATTGCCTCCGCCGCCGCCACCACCTCCAAAATCGAAAGCCAGAGTACCGAAGCTGCCGGCAATAAATACTCAATCGCGTCCTGTATCTTTCCGATCATTCTTAACACAGGTACAGGACCGGGCACCGTCGCAGACGCAACAGCAATACCAGATACCGATACCCCCAATACCCCCGACGCCAATCTCTGTGGAAACATCGTCCTCGGGCAAAACCCGACAATCTCGTCGCACGTCGCTAAAGAGTTACATTGGGAGGAATGGGTTGGGCGAAGAGGGCATCTTTGTTGCGACGAGCGATGATCCGGATATTCCTTTCACGTTGTTCAGATGGCCGAATGAGAGCAGTGGAGGCACGCCGAGGTCTTCCAAGCACTGGCCGAAGTGAAGAGTTTCGAGGCCGTGATGAGAAGAGAAATTTCGAAGAAGCATTCCTACCAGCGAGGTTATCCAGGGAGGAGACGAGACATTAAAGTGCCATGACACCCCGAGAATCTTCCCACGACGTTGACCCAGTTCTTCACTTTTCCAACTTTCGAGTTCGAGGACATTATTAGATTGTCGCGCTGATGCACATGCACATGCACGATGTCACCACGGCGGTGTACTCCGGAGTAGTCGACTTTTGGAGGACGAAATTCTCGGGAAGATGTCGGGAGGATATGCTCGCTCCGACATGTCGCCAATCACAGAGCCCGTTCGCATATGGTGCTTCCGAACGCCTGATCTGCGGGGTAGAAAGTGCTTATGTGTGGGATAGCGTGATGGGGCTTACGCTAGAAGAACCATCTCATGATCGTGGTGGTGGAGAAGCGGTAGCGGAATGTCTTAGGTGATCGGCTCAGGATGGGTCGGGAAACGCAAATAATGTTTTCTTTGTATATACATATATAGTCAGTCATTATTATTCTCTACACAGAAGAGAGATAGTATTTCATTTGTCAATCAGCAGAACCCAGCATAGGAGAATAGTACCAAATTCAAATTACCATCAAGCCCAAACCTGTTCACGGTTGCCAAGCCGGAATAGCACTACAAAGCGTGAGCTGCAGGCGACACTGCAAGGAGAAGGCGCGATGAACTCATCGGGCGCACGTTCCCTGATCTTTCGAGAGCCGCAACGGTACATCTCCAATACCCTTCAAAGCCAATGCTTCCATCCGGTACCATCTCCAGCGTGCACTCCACCCTTGCCGGTGTTCCTGGCCCAACGTCATACTTCTCTGTTGTTTACTGCGGGGATGGCGCATGCATGGAGCTTACCGGAACGCCATCGCCATACCTCTTGAAAGCGAGGTATATATTTTGCCCATGGCTCCCTCCGCAGATGCTTGGGCGCCATTTAGTCACTTCTTCTCTACAACTTGTGCCACGGAAGTCGAAACTTCAATCGGCAAGAGCAATTGGATCGCCGACATGGCTCGCTCAAGCTTTTTGAAGACAGCATCGGTGCTCTTGGCTTTGCAGGGCTTGAGTACTGGCCAAGGAACTGCGCCTTCGACAACGGTGGCGGCTGGTGGTACAGCAACGGCTTTCCGGCCGGAGTTTACAATCCCTTCGGCGGCAGATGAGGGAGCGGATCTTCTGCCCAATATCAACGATCCGGATGCGGTCAATGCCCAGGATGTGTGTCCTGGGTACAAGGCATCACAGGTCAAGGAGGATGAGCGCGGCTTGACTGCTGTGCTGACTCTGGCGGGCGCGCCTTGCAATGTCTATGGCAATGATGTTGAGGTACTCAATCTGAAGGTTGAGTATCAGTCGGCGAATAGACTGGCTATTAATATTAGCCCGGCATATCTGGCAAGTATCCTTCTTTCTGACTATGCTGATGAGGCTAACAGTAGCAGGGTTCCTCAAATACCTCGTGGTTCATTCCGCCGGATATGATCACTCGTCCTCAAGCTGAATCATCCTTCGGTGACATCGACCTCGAGTTCAACTGTAAGTTTCATATGGCCCCACTCCGCTGCAAAATGGCCATGCTAATGTGCGAGTAGCGGGTGACGAACCCTCCTTCTGGTTCAGTGTCACTCGTGGCTCCACCGGCGACGTTCTTTTCTCCACTGAAGATACAAAACTCGTCTACGAAGATCAATTCATCGAATTTGTGTCAACTCTGCCAGAAGACTATACCATTTCGGGCCTCGGAGAGCACATCCATGGGCTCAAACTGAACAGCAACTACACTGCTACCATCTTCGCTGCGGATGTAGGTGATCCAATCGACCGAAACTTGTATGGTAGTCACCCATTCTACCTCGAAACACGATACTTTGAAACGGGCAGTGGTAACAAGACAACGCCTGTCAAGAAGTCTGCGCTTGATCCACGCGGGTACAGCCACGGTCATCATGTAAATCATACCAGAGGTCATGGCCATGAGAATGGCCATGAGAATGGCACAGGCAACGGAAGTGGAGGATCTCCTTACGAGTCTTACGCTCATGGCGTCTACCTTCGCAATACGCACGGACAAGAAATCAAGCTGGAAAGCGAGAGTCTCACCTGGAGAACCCTGGGCGGCAGCATCGACCTATTCATCTACGACGGTCCGACGCAACCTGAAGTCACCAAACAATACCTCAAGTCCATCGATGCACTACCTGCTATGCAAAACTACTGGGGTCTTGGGTACCATCAGTGCCGTTGGGGCTACCGCAACTGGACCCAACTACGCGAGATTGTGCAAACTTTCAAGGACTTCGACATTCCGCTCGAGACTATCTGGCTTGACATCGATTACATGGATCAGTATCGTGACTTCACACTCGATCCTGTTGCGTTCCCGCCTTCAGGTGTGAATGAGTTCTTTGACTGGCTTCACGGCAACAATCAGCACTTTGTACCTATTGTCGATGCAGCGATATATATTCCAAACCCACAGAATGCCTCGGACGCTTATGATACGTATGCAAGAGGTAACGAGTCTGGCACCTTTTTGACGAATCCCGATGGCAGTCAATATATTGGTGCTGTATGGCCCGGTTATACTGTGTTTCCGGACTGGATGTCAGTCAATGGCCAGAGCTGGTGGGTCAAAGAGATGGTCGAATGGTACAAGGAAGTCCCATTCTCAGGCTTCTGGATTGACATGAACGAAGTATCCTCCTTCTGCGTCGGCTCCTGTGGCAGTGGAAATGTTACTCTCAATCCCGTTCATCCTCCATTCGCCCTTCCTGGGGAGAAAGGAAACGTCATTTATGATTTCCCCGAGGCCTTCAACATCACGAACGCGACAGAAGCCGCTTCGGCTTCTGCGGCAGCTTCGAGCCAGGCAGCTGAAAACAGTTTGACTGCTGTCCCTGCGCCATCTACTACAAGCTACCTGCGAACGACTCCGACGCCTGGTGTGAGGAACGTAAACTACCCGCCATACGTGATCAATAATGTACAGGATGGCGCTGATTTGGCAGTGCATGCTGTTAGTCCTAATGCGACGCATGCAAATGGAGTGCAAGAATACGATGTTCACAACATCTGGGGGTGAGTACGATCGTATTATCGACTGGATCATGACAGGCTGACACTTCTCACAGACATCAAATCCTTAATGCCACCTATCAAGGTCTACTAAACGTCTTCCCTGACAAGCGCCCCTTTATTATCGGCCGTTCGACCTTCCCCGGAACCGGAAAATGGGCTGGTCACTGGGGCGGTGACAACGCTTCCAAATGGTACTATATGTACTTCTCCATTCCCCAAGCGCTCTCTTTCTCGCTATTTGGCATCCCCATGTTCGGTGTCGACACTTGCGGTTTCAACGGCAATACCGACGCTGAACTGTGCTCCCGTTGGATGCAGCTCTCGGCCTTCTTCCCCTTCTACCGAAATCACAACACCCTTTCTGCGAATTCCCAGGAACCTTTCCGCTGGGAGAGTGTTGCGACTGCCGCGAAGACGGCGATGCAGATTAGGTACTCGCTCTTGCCTTACATCTATACACTGTTCCATCAAGCGCACACCACGGGCTCTACAGTCATGCGAGCACTATCTTGGGAATTCCCCAATGAGCCTCAGCTCGCGGGTGTAGATGCCCAATTCCTCCTCGGTCCTAACATCCTCGTTACGCCGGTCTTGGAGCCTCAAGTTGACACAGTCAACGGCGTCTTTCCCGGCATCATCGACGGCGAGTCTTGGTACGATTGGTATACTGGCGAAAAGGTGAACGCCGAAGCTGGCGTCAACACCACGATCCAAGCCCCACTCGGCCATATCCCCGTCTTCATACGCGGAGGCGCTGTTCTGCCGACTCAAGAACCGGGCTATACGACCACAGACTCGCGTAAAAACCCTTGGGGTCTCATTGTCGCACTAAATGGCGATGGGGATGCTGAAGGCTCGCTATATGTTGATGATGGAGAGTCGCTTGAGCCAACTGAGTCCTTGGAAATCTCGTTCAAGGCAGGTGATGGGCAGTTGAAGGCAGATGTCAACGGTACTTGGAAGGATACAAACGCGCTGGGCAATGTCACAATTCTTGGTGTCTTCGATGGAATCGGCGAGTTGAAGTTGAATGGACAGAGCATCGGAAACGGTACTGTGGACTACGATAAAGATACGGGAGTGTTGAAGTTGAGCAAGCTGAACGAGCTGACTAAGAGTGGGGCTTGGAGCGCGAGTTGGACGCTGAGCTGGTAGTAGGCGTATATATTGTGCTAGATCTATATTAAGTTGGAGTGATATTGAAAGACGTAGACTGCCATTCATCCATGATGACATAATTTTTTACAACTAAATAAATAATGTCACAGAACTTCTGTAAAGGTGCCCAAAGTACTGACTGGTAGTATATTAGATTTGTGGGGCCCGGCAATGTGGTGACCTTTTACACAGGACTGTACGTAGCTAAGTTACGGAATAGCAACTAATCGTGGGATTCCTCGTTTGGTGACGCCAAGTCCGCCTCGGCTATCTTGACCGACTTCTACAATCCTCCGGGCCCATGCGCGGAAGCCTCATACAGTGATGTCAGTGTAAATCGATGCCCATAGTCTAAATGCATCATACTTCCGTAGAATGAATGAGTAAGCAATAGTTCAACAAAGATTTAAACTCCATTACTACAAAACTAAACACAAAACGAGTGAGAAATCATCGCTCTCCGCCGAGCCTTCCATAAACACCACCATAACTCCAACCTAGGCCCACTCCGCCTATGAACTCATGATAGGAACACCACCGGGAAGCTCCTTGAGCCAAGCACCATCCTTCCCAACATCCTCAACAACCTGCTGCGCCTTCTTACACTTCATCGCGTCGGCCGCAGACTGGATCTTGAGGACCTGGCAGTTCGCGTTGGCGCATTTACCCGAGGGGAGAGCATCCATGGCCTTTTGAAGCGAGTCATCTTTCCAACCAAAGACGTAGTCGCCATGTTGACCGTACCCGACACTACAACCATAAATCAGTAACGCCACGGAACGATGGCAGGGGGAACTTACGCATCACCGAAGCTGTACACAAACGGTTGCTTTCCATTCTTATACCAAGCATCATTCTTATAACGCCCAGTGTCCCACATAATCTCATACATGACCTGCGGGATCGACACCGGGTGCGTAGATGGACATTTCGGCGAACCCAAACCCCCGGCATTCGAGTACGCAACATGGCTCTTGTGATCCGGACTATCCAAATTCTTCCCGTCCCAGCAACTTGGGAAGATGACTGTTGCTCGGATCCCTTTAGGACAGTATTTGGCTGGCAATTCGCCCGTATCTTTGTTATCGCAGGGCGCGAAACCTTCGCCGTTGCCTAAACAGCGGTGACATATGGAGACGCGGTTGTTCGTCTTGGACATTGGGTCGCCTGCGAGCATGCGGAAGCCGGGCTTGAAGGCGGTCATTTTGTTGTTGACGGCCGAGTACGGCATGTAGTCTACATGGTGGATTGCGAAATCAGTGTTTGGCACACATGTGCGCCTTTTGTATACTGGTACTTACAAATTGTCATGCCGCCGTCTTGTTGGAGCCCGACGTTGGCGAATTGGGGAACACGTTGGTAGGTGCTGTTCTCGGGGGACTTGAAGTAGAGGGATGCGGTCCAGTAGTTGCTGAAGTCTTCGCTGTAGGTGCAGGTTGTGCATGTGGATTTGGCGGGGGGGTCGAATACTGCGGGTTCCATCTGTAGTGGTCTTGATTAGTATGTGAAAAAAAAAAACTATGTAGTTGAGCGTTACCGTCAGGTTGAAAGAGTTCTACTCCTTGTTAGTTCTGGTTGTATCAATGATGGGATGGGGTTACATGCTCCTCCAATGATCTGATGTGTATGCGGCGAAGGAGCTTGTCCGGGATTGACGAGAGGATCCGCACGCTCGATGGTGAGTTGCGAGCAGCCAAACCTGAGCATGTTCTGCGCAGACGCGGAATGTCCTAGGACAGCGCCGGCAATGAGGGCGTTCCAAAACATGGCGACGTTAGCTAGACGTGAAATTTCGAATCGAGGGAAGTGAATCTGACAATGCCTAGAGGTGGGCTCTCTGATGTGTTATTAAAGTAGAGGCTCGCTCGCTCGTTGCTTGTTTCCCCAGACCATGTCGTATATTAAAGTGGTATGTGTGGGGAAGCCGAATGCGAGCCCTGATGATCGACATTGGTATTGTTATCATAGGTAACCTTCTTCTTCTGACGTGTCGGACCCAGTAAGAGGCCTCGGACTTTAAGGGCTTGATAGAGATTAATTAGGAATGCAATTTGGTGTACTGGTTGGGAGTCGCTGGTGAAGTGCCGAGAGTTATGCATATTAGCCTTTCCATTTCACATACTGCCGGACAAGGGTCGCGCGACCTTCATCCTAGTCAGTATACGACACTGGCCATTCACGGTAAGTAAGGTCTGACATTGAACGAGAGAAAGAGTCCTCTCCCTGACTTCTGATAGGCTCATATGACTTCTTGTCTGAGGTAAGAGTGGACACGTTGTCTATGAGAAGCTTCCGTGCATGCGGTGGAAGGGTCGGGACATCACATGTTCTGGACTGGTCAGAATGACCAAGAAAAGCATTTGGAAGCAAAATGAAGGTCGATACTGATGTGGGATTTCCATGTTTTCAGATGCGTACGTCGAACTAGCTTGCTCTCCCCCATTCTGCGAGCTATCCGAAAGTCACTGCCGCAATTCTTTCGCTATCTAAATCGAGGTGGGCAACAGAAGACCATACCATCTTCGGCGGGTCGACGAAAGGGAAGCAGAAACTTCCAGATGCCGTTGAAACTTCAAGCTGGTAGTATGTCGCAGGCTCTGAGATTCATTAGAGCAAGTAAAGGTATTTAACGCTACATTCTTACAAGCCTCACCAAGAAAATCGGGCCTTCAACTATGCTTCACAAGCCTTCAACCGATCCATTCCTTAGTCCACCAATTTCTCCTTTTCTCCTCTCATCATGCAACCAAGCAAATCATTCCCATCCTTATGAAGTGCAGCCCAATGGGCCACATCGATGTTGAAACTCTTTCTGATCCCGCAGTCAACCCCTTACGGCCGCCCAGGACTTACGCGCCTGAGCAGAAAGAAGTAGGTTGCTCTAACTCCCTTCCGTATTCGTCCTCGCCTCCACCCGTTCCAAGGCTCGCAAAAAACCGTTCCAATCTGTAGACGATCATAAATCCCTTCATAGTGTAATCCTCAAGCCACATATTCAGTAATGGTCAAAGTAACCACCAAGGGAGGTCATATCTAAATTGCGTTGGCATAGTGTTTGCAAATCTACAGCCCATAACAGCCGTGATATGCAAGTTATCCGGATGTGCAAATATATCGGTAGGTTATCGATTGTCACGATAGGTCTTTAAAGCACCAGTACCATCAAGGCAGTGATGGGAGATAAATTTCTTGAATCAATGACATGCAATGAACCACGTCTTAGCATCTTCTCAGTCATTGGCAAGATTTCGTTAGGTTCGAATATAGACAAGATGTTCCTCAGCGAGAGAGTGAAGAAACACCTTTGTATACGTAAACGGGATTGTAGGAGATTTGCCTTGTAGGGTAGTTTGAGATTACAGTTTCCAACGCGTTCATGTTGTAAGTCAGAAAGGACGTTCGCTAGCAACCCATTCATTTGAAGACGGAGTCTTTGATAGCGCCCCAATTGTATAAAAGTCTAATTGGGAGACATGAAACATGTAATCGGCAAATTGTTCATACACGTAGTCCAGTTTCGCGTCGTCTACGTCAGTCGCGGGGGTAACCTCCTCCTGCTCGGACTCCGTTAGTTGCTTTAAATTCATTCCCCGAGTCTATTCGGCTAGCTCATCGAATACAGTCCCTTTATTCGGAAGTCAACATTGGACGGCGCAGTGAAGATGTTCAAGTTAATTAGGCAAAAAGGGATTGTATAACCAGGGGACATGTATTGAAGGACAGTAAAGGAGAGACTTCCGACGGATCCGCCCGGAGAACTTGTTCCAGAATCCATTTGCAGCGTCGGTGTACAGGGGTATAATTATAAATGCGGACAAGATCATCTAGCCCTGACCGAGCATGAAGACACAAATCTCGGAGCCACCAACATTCAAGGCAGCAAAATTCCCTCAAAACACGAGGTTTTTTTTTGTTTTCCACCGACAATGTTCTGGTAGATGCTTTCCTTGGCGTACTTGAGACTGGAATTGGGAAGCAACCACGTGGTCGTGCGTGCGGCGTGGAGAGACATATCTTAGCGCCCAGGGCCACGGGTCGACCCAACGACCGAAAATACCACATCCCTTCGAAGGCTTACAAACTACCCGTAAGTATATTCAAAGGGACCCTTTCCGTCCTGATATAAACGAATTAACATCCGCACCTGCTCTCACAAAGACATACACCAGCTGGCGCCCAAAAGTTCCCAAGCATTCGCCAGGCGAACCCGTCAACCCATAAAAGCGCAAGTGAGATTACCGAGCAAAGGGTTTACGCACTGCTCAATTGAAACTCGGGCTATCCTTCAATGTGCTCATCAGCAGCCCATTCTCAATTGGCGGCAAAGCTCACGGGGCCCAGGGCGCGGCAGATACGCAGCCAACAGTGGCATCCAACAAAGGGAGTAGGATTCGCCACGGTATCGGAACAGTATCCCACTCGGGATAAGCATCAGACCAGTGACCAGCAAAAGGTGGAGAGGCGGATAAAGCCAAGCAGACTGATCTCAGCCCTCGATTCTTGCCAATACCACGTGCTGTATATAAGTTGCTGGGCGAACGAGAGGCTGTGGCATGAGCTGCAGGCGAAGGCTTCGCGAAAATGTAAAGGAGATGAAAGAAACCCAGTTCTTTGTGCGATCGCACTGCGAAAGGAATACGGTGTCGATACATGACGACGAGGGAGTGCTTTCTCCAGATCAGCAGGCCTAATTCGCTTTGCCCTTTGCCGCTCTCGTCGCTAGCGCAGTGAGATAACGCGGGGTTCTCCACGTGCCAAGGCGCTTCCCCGACCGCCCTCCATTTTTATTCTTCCCGCCGCTTTTCCCTTTCGGGCCCTCATCCGATGTGTTCGTTGGCCAACGTCTCATGCTTCAGCATCTCACGACGTAAGGATGCGGTGCTGCGAGGGATAATTGTGCCTCGGTATCTTACCCAGGTGAAGTTGGGGCAATGTGGCGGGCTGTTTTGGCGGGGTGTAAGACATGGGAGTGCAGGTGGCACAAGGCACCTAGGCAATGTACTGATAACCATTGGAAGTTAGGAGGAATTCTTGTTTATAGGTTGGACAGGCCTCTCTCCTTTTTACTACTTCTTCCACCTCTCGTCTTCCTTCTGTTCGGACCCTGGTACCTGTCTTCTTTGATACTTACCTGCAATTCCTTCTCTCAACATGGCGGCGATACACGAGAAGAATGAAGGCATTATGTCCGAGGATATCGAGGGTTTTACGCCACCTAGAGGTTCCACAGAGGTTTACGAGTGCGAGTTCACGCCGCAGGAGCAGAGCAAGATTATCCATCGCATCGACCGTCGACTGGTGGTTACGATCGGTATTCTGTACTGCATCAGCTTAATGGACCGCACGAACTTGTCAGCGGCCAATGTTGCGGGGTAGGGTTTACCCAAAACCTCTCTCGAAGTCAATCAGCTACTAACAATGCGCACAATAGCATGAAACTAGAATTGAAGTTGGGTGTTCTCGTTGGGTCCGTCTCGCGTTATTCCATCGTAACTCTGGTCTTCTTCACCACATACATCTTCTTCCAACCCCCGGCCACGGTTTTGGTAAGGAAAATTGGCCCACGCATTTTCCTCTCCGCTATTGTCGTAGCATGGGGTGCGGTAATGATTGGCATGGGCTTCGTCAATGAATGGAAAGATCTCGCTGCGCTCCGCGTCGTCCTCGGTATATTAGAAGCCGGCTTTTTCCCTTCATGCGTCTATCTTCTCTCTACCTGGGTATGTTGTGATGTATCTGATTTCTACATTAATATATGCTAACTTTGTACGTTCTTTAGTATAGTAGATACGACGTTGGAAAGAGATACTCCGTTTTTTATCTCCTTGGTAGCCTGGCCTCGGCATGTGCTGGTATCCTCGCTTTTGGTCTGATGCAAATGAACGGACTCGCAAAGTTGACAGGATGGCGCTGGTGAGTTGATCAATTACGCATACTCACATAGATGTTTGCTGACCCCGAACCTTAACTTATAGGATCTTCATAATCGAAGGAATACTTACAGTTATTCTCGGTTTTATCGGTTACGTAGCCCTGGTCGACTTCCCGGACGCAGCGCATCGCTCCTACAAGTTCCTCAACCCCCGCGAAGTAAAGTTCATCATCGATCGTGTTGACCGCGACCGTGGCGATGCCGTTCCCGAGGCTTTTTCCTTGGCCAAGTTCTTCCGCGCTGGATATACCGATGCCAAGATCTGGGGATATGCTCTCATTTACTTCAACACCACTACGGTTAGCTACGCTCTTGCATACTTCCTGCCCGTTATTCTAGTCGGCATGGGATTCAGCGTCGGCGCCTCGCAATGCCTAGTCGCGCCCCCTTATGCGCTCGCCGGCATCGTCATGTATGCCACTGGCTGGATCGGTGATAAATATCGAACCCGCGGCCCCATCATCATCTTCAACATGGTGCTCTGCCTCATCGGTATACCCATCATGGGCTGGCATTCCTCGAATGCTGTTCGCTACTTCGGCGTGTTCCTTACCACCGCAGGCGCGAATTCGAACGTACCGGCGGGCATGACCTATCAGGCAAACAATATCAGGGGACAGTGGAAACGCGCTTTCTGCTCTGCCACACTTGTCGGATTCGGCGGTATCGGTGGTATCGCCGGTGGACTGGTGTTCCGTGAGCAGGACGTCCCGCATTACTATAATGGTTTATGGGCTTGCATCGCATGCTGTCTGTTTAATATCATCATCGTGGGTATCTTGAGCGTGGCTTTCTGGAGGGCGAATAAGAAGGCCGATCGGGGCGAGATCGAGCTAGAACAGAATTCAGTAAGTTGTTTCCCTTCTTGCACGATGATTGGAGAAATGCACAGATTGTTTAACCATTCTACAGGAAGACACGCAGAAAGGGTTCAGGTATACCATATAAGATTTAGCCGAATAGGAGGTAGATTGGGCTAGGCATAATGTACCGGCGAGCGCGTGTCTTGATATATAACGGCCCGTCTACAGAGATGGGCGTTGGTCCTGTTGCAGTCATGAGTAACGATACTATGAAAACTTACTTATTCAACGTCTTTATCGAGAGCTTACCATAAGGACGAGAGATCAGTAATCCGTGCGACATGTTCGTGACTGGACCCCGATGGCCGGCCGGTATCTCCGGTATCTCCGAGGAACCTCATAACCAGTAACAAAGCGTGTTGCTGCAATGACCATAGTCATGGCCGACTTATATACAAAGGGTATGTGATCGCTGAAAGGCGCCGTTTGGTAAAATAAGCCTGAATCTAATAAACAAACAAACAAACAAACACCCGCGCACTAACGATCATTAACAATCCTCATTCATTTCGTATAATCCGTCCATTTCATATCAAGCGCATAACCGGTCCATCTATTTCCATAAGCCTAATCACTCCTTTAGAATCTTTCAACTAATGCATCCTACAGATAACCAACCAGTACAGACATTGTACACGTGATCTTTCTTTCAGTCAAGATGCCGACTATGCCACCCATCATCTACCTCTATGGTGCAAAAAATGCATATACAAGACATGCACACGGAACGCTTACATGCAATGAAAACGGGGTTGAGTGATAATAGTCACTTCACATCGAGTAAGAAGGGGTTGTGCTCGGCTTGCTGGGAACAATAAGACCGGCCGCATCACCTGCGAGAGAGTCTGAGTACTTCAACGTAAGCTCCTCAATCTTGGGTACGAGTTCTAGAATCCGGAATGGTTTGGAAACGACGTCGTCCTACACCTATTAGCTATGTGCTTCGAGCTGCGATTTTCTGGAGATTGGTCCTTACCATGCCGGCAGCAAGCAACGTGGCGATTTGCTCACTCCTCGCATTCGCCGTGACAGCAATGATGGGCACATGTCTATTTAGTAGTCCCTGTGTTTCGAAGTCACGTATCTTGCTCGTGCATTGTAGCCCATCCATGACTGGCATCTCCTTGTCCATGAGCACGACGTCGATATCAAGTGCGTCGGAGCCATGGTCGTTCCAGAATCGAGACTGTTTGAGTTTTTCTAGAGCTTCGCCGCCGTGATTTGCGACGTAGGTTGTGATGCCGCGGTTTTCTAGCTGGCGTTGAAGGACTCGTTGATTGACTATAAGAAGTGAGCATGAGACGAGTAAAGTGGAAAGGATAGCGGCTTGAAGAGCTTACCTAGATTGTCCTCAACGATGAGGACTTTGAGGTTTACGTTTTTGCTTGAAGCGTCATCTGAAGGGAGGGTCTCTTTTGGTATAGCAGCAAAGTCCTTGACCTTCGGTGGCGCCGGTTGCGGAGATTTATTCTTCGTCTTCGAAGGTAGTTGCTGTATCGCTAATGGAAGGGTCTCTGACTGGTCTTGTGGTTCTGTAGTCTTGCGAGATTTGACGTAAAAGGCAAACGTGCTTCCTTTCCCCGCTTCAGACGATACTCCAATTTCACCACCCTGCAACTCGGTGAGTTCACGAGAGATGAAAAGGCCGAGCCCAGATCCTCCGTATGTGACGTGCGTACGAGGACTAGCCTGTGAAAAGCGTTGGAAGAGAACATTCATCTCTTCTGGGCTGAGACCGCGACCGGTATCTTGGACAGCAAACTCGAGATAGATCTCTTCGCCGTCGCCCCAATCTTGGCCTAGAGTCTGATTGACACGCTTCGATCTGGATGGGAAAAACCTGACCCTGGGTGACGCGGAATTTGAGGGAGATTCTCTAAAAGCGGAAAGAATGACCTTTATCGTACGGCTGCTTTCGGTAGTGGTAAATTTGATGGCATTAGTGGTGAGGTTGATCAGGACTTGAAGGACTCTCGATGGATCTAGCTTTACCCAGTCGATCTCAAGTTCTTTAAACGAGTCGCTGATCACGAACTCCATTTGTATGCCGGCGGTTTGAACTTCGCCTTCGAACATTTTCAGTGCTCTTTGAACAACCTGCAGTGGTTGGGCATCGACAGGTGTAACCTGGTTTGCGGTTAGAGCATCGTAATGATTACGAAAAAGGACCAACGTACCATGACCATTGCACTGTCAAGCTTCGATAACGTAAGTACATCGTCAACAATCCTCTTCTGATGCTGTGCACAAAGTGCAATCGTCTGAGCCGCATCAATACTATCAGACAGAATTCTCGAGGGGATTTCTCTTGCGCCCGAAGTTCTGAAGTCGCTCAAGATCGTTGATATCTCGTCAGCACACTGTAAGATAGCACTGAGCGGATTGCGCATCTCGTGCGAAGTAATATCAATGAAGTTCTCCTGTTGTCGCTTGAGTTCGACCGCCTCTTCCATCTTCCTCTTCTGGAATCCCTCTGCCCATTTTTGCGAGCTGATGTTAGTGATGCTGCCGAAGACACTTTTGAGCATGCCATCCTGGAACTTCTCGGGAAAAGCGCAAAAGAGAACCCAAGTATCGCCTTTGTTGCCGTTTCGGTCGGACCAAGGCGTTTTGAATCGGAACTCAATGTTGATGGCATCGGCATTTTCAACCAACTGTTTCCATTGCTCTTGAATGAGTTTCTGATCCTCTTCCTGAGCATACTCCATCCATTTATCGGTACCGGAAAAGTTTTTGGGCACCCTCGATATTTCGTACCACGTGTCGTTACAGTAAGTAATACGCCCCACGTGATCAGCTATGAACAGACCAGCGGGTGAGTACTCTGCCATCCGGGTGAACCTTGTCTCGCTATCCAACGCTTCTTGAGTGCGTGCAGCAAGTTGCTCAGAGAGATGGAAACGATCCTCTGCTGCCAATTTAGCAGCCTTTTGTCCTCTCCGAATTTCTTCCTCAAACAGTACTACCGAGGCTAGCGAGGTCGCCAGTTGGCGACTCAATAATTGAATGAAGAGGCTATAGTCATCATCGTACGGTCTCCGCGGATTGATACCCATGACTAGAAATCCGAGAATGGCCTCACCGGTGGTGGGATGAATGGGGCAAACGACGACGTCGCGACAAGTATCTCCGAAGCCGCGCCATTCAAGCCCTTCCATCATCTCATGTGGAAGGTCGCCAGAGCCGATACTCAGCACAACCGGCTTATCTGTCTTCATGACTTCCCGAAAGACTGGTCCGAATCCTTCATTGCCTTCCTTTAAATCAAAATGATCAGGCGCGGCGGCATGACCGTCAGGAACGCCCAACGAGCCTTCGAGATAACAGTGTTTGGAACTAAGAAGGCTGTTGGAGTGTAACGAGGAGGAATCGCTGTCGTTGTCATCGGATACGGAGTACAGTAGAACGAACGGTGTATCCATATCATTCTCGGACAAAGCTAGGATGACTTGTTCCCAAAACCCTTTCACGTCTCGGGCAGTTGCTGTCCGTTCGCCAACTTCGCGTAAAGTTAACATACGGCGCTCGGCGATTTTCCGTCTTGTCTGACCAACATCATCAGTACATGCAAGAAGTGATTTGGGATAAGATTTGAAGGGCAATACCTTTTCGAAAGCTGGATTGTACAAACCCATCACTGTACCATCTTCGCCAACCATGGGGATAATGGACCATGAGAAATATGTCTCTTCTAAAAAGCCACTTCGCATCATGAACAAGCAATCGTCGTCCTTCATCGTCGCTTGGCCGGTCTGGCGCGCGTTTGTAAAAACGTCTTTGACTTCGTTCCATATCTCGGCCCATGCTACCTTGTAGCTCTGGCCCATGAGCGCTGGGTGTTTCTGGCCAGCAAGGCCTGCGCAGGATTAGAGCTACCCTTGCTCATATTTGACAGCTCGACTTACCAATATAAGCCTCGTTGTATATCGCCACCAGCTCATCACCCCAGTACATAGCGGCCGGGTGAGGACTTGCCCTGTGCCACGTCAACAACGAGCGGCGAGAAATGGTTTCCAGAAAGCACCTACATGATCAAATTGCACATGGCTCGTAGGTCGTTCGACCAGTATTCAATGGGGCCGAGTGGCGTAGATTCCCAGTCGATTGAACGGGCGAAGTGTATGTGCCTTGGTAGGATGGATGAGAGGGCTAGGCGCGTCCAGTCGAAGAAGCCAACTTCTTGATCACCGGGTGGGTGTTCTTGTCTACGAAAAGGGTCAATTTCGCCTGCAGCGTGGGCACGAAGCACGCACTCGTTGGTGAAGGAAGGGTGTCCTTCCAAGGAGGGCAGCTCGAAACTGTCTGGCCTCGAAAATAGAGTGTCGACAGGTGCAGAATCGTGAGCCAGTACGGGCAGTACGGGAGCTAAGTCTGGACTTTGGTCGGGCTCGGCATCCTCCAAGACGGTCGAGATTGTACTGCCAAAGTAGTCCTGGGGCTCGCTCGCGGGAACTGAGATGACTTCCACGTTAGTGGCGGAAGTATGAGCGGACGAAGCAGAGGGGAGGTCAAATTCGCGCGAAGTACTGGTGGACGGGATACTTGATGCGGCTGGCGTAGATGTCGTTCCAGACACTACGCGTAGACGCCTCCGGAGAGTGTAGCATGACCACACTATGCCGCCATGCTCTACCGGGGGAGGATTGACGTCCAGACTCTCGGCCTGCACCACTGTGCTCAGCAGCCAGGCTCTAAACTGATTCGCGGCTGGCATGTTCGGATCCTCGCCCGCTGGCGATGGCAGCTTCCCTGCCACCAGCTCCCATGCATAAGGGTTCGACCGCAGTGCGCCGTTCGCGAACAAGATCTGCAGGCCAGAGGCATCGGGCGCACAGTTGGGCGTATAGACGGGGGCATAGTTGGGGGCATCTCCTACATCTACGATGAAGACCGGGCGCGCGTCCAGTTCCAGGAGCTCGACGATGCTGACCGAAGCCAGCAGTCGCAGAGGGTCGCTCCTGTCTCGCAGATCCGGCGACGACGTCCGGGGAGGCAGGCTCGACCGCTCCAAGCCCAGTCCATTGTACGACCCCCGCGCGAGCTTGACCGTCCTGATGCCGCCCTCCTCGCGCGTCTTGCTCAGCATCCTCGCAGCGGCCTCGGAGCTCGAGAAGCGCGCAGGCAGACGCGGGCGGGAGCGCTTCGAGTACGAGAAGAACAGGGGCGAGGGAGGCTGGCTGCTTCCCTGCTTGAACGGCGTCGGTGCCGCTTTGGGAATGTTGTTGTACTCGTCTAGCGTGTGTCGCGGGCGCTTCTTGCCCGCAATGGCCGGCGGTACCTTCCCCTCTGCGACCCGTCTGAGCACTTGCACCTGCCCTGTATGGTTGTTGTTGTTGTTGTTGTTGTTGTTGTTGTTGTTGTTGGTGTTGTTGTTGGTGTTGTTGTTATTGTAGCCGATGGTCCGTCGGAAGCTACTGCCCGGCGTGTGAGGCGTCCATGGGGGTTGTACTGTATGCGATTGCGCTTGCGCTTGGGGTGCGGGCAGCCTCTCGAGCGGCGTGGTTGGCTTCGAGGCTTCCGAAAACCTCTCGTGATATTCGGCCGTGCTGAGCCGGCGGTTCTCTGCGTGGGCCGTAGCTGGGGCGTCCGAATTTCCTGTGAATATCGACTTCACCGACGAGTTCATAGAGATGCGGCCTTGTCGTCACGGCGCGGGCACGTCTGGCACGTCTGGGACTGGATTCCAACGAGGCCGTCGCGCTATAGGTCCGCAACACTAGCCAATGGAAGATGTTGCGGAATGGCTGCAAAAGTGCGCGCCGTCGTCGTTCTTCATCGGGTTTGCAGGCTCAAGATAGATAGATAGCAGTTGTTGCGGAGAGTCCGCGTTGAACCACCAACCATCCGATGGGCATGCGGGCGGCGCGACGATCTCTGCCCTAGCTTGGCGCTGTCGATCTCTCTTCAGCTGCTGGTGGGGAACTTCTGGGGATAGAGATATCTAGTGGTATGGCGGTGCAAAGGAGAACAACATCACCAATTGATTAGAGCCTGATCGTTGCTCTTCCTGCAATTCCTGCTCTTCCTGTGCTGGCTGCTCTTTCCGTCTTTCCAGACGTCTCTCCAATGAGACTACGTCATGGCACTTGCCCCTCTGTTGAGTAACCTCAGGCGCGCCCCACGTGCGGCCCGCCATTGCGACACCATCGCACAGCCACAGGCAGTCTAGCCAACCTTGCGACACAAGATATCAGACTGAAACCAAACATGCCAGTTTTCACTTTCTGCGACCTGCAGACGGAACCCCATGCTGTTCTTGTCTGCGGAGAAGACCGTCCATACGGCTAGGCAACTCGACTTCGAGTCTGAACACTGTAGGAAGACGCTCGGCATGCCGCCTTGTACAACATTGACACTGAGTCGCTATCGTAGCCAAGTATAGCCTCCGATTTTTTGAAGCTCTTTCCAACCGCGGGAAGCTTCGAATCTGCCCGCTCCCCACTTTTTGACTACATCACCACCCTGACATTGTCCTGTTGCGTTTCTGCTCGTTAGAGATGATCCCTAAGCTTGCTAGCCGCACTTCACAATATGGGGCCTGTCGAGCCGGAAAGCGGCACGCTCCCGTGGAGAATTTCGTGGCGACTAGTCCCTCCAAGCATTTATCTTCTCAGCACTCTGCATCTTTTCTCCAGTCTTTCTTCATCGTCTCCAAACCTAACATTTCCCAAAAGTGAATAACCTATCGCCATGGATTTCCTCAAGAAGAAGATGAAAGAGCTGATGGACGACGACGACAAAAAGCCTGAGGCGGCAACCAAGGAACAGAAGCCTGCTGGTATGTCGCGAGCTCTTCCATTGCTTCATGTTGCTTATTGTGTTGAATAGATCCATCCTACGGTTATCAAGGTGGCCACCAGCCGCAACAGCAACAGCAACAGCAGCAGTATACACCACAGAACTTCCCTCAACAGGGTTACCCGCAACATGGTTATCCGCAGCAGGGCTATCCGCAACAAAACTACCCACAACAGGGTTACCAACAACAACCCTATCCGCAGCAGCAGCAGCAGCAGCATAACCAGCAGGCCTACGGCTCACCAGCTCCTCAAGGTCCTCCCGCTCCTGTATGTATTCTTCACATCCGGCATCTGGACATACATACATGTCAATAAACATATATCTGGCCTCTTGATAAACTAACTTATCCCATAGTATGGAGCTCCGCCTCCAATGCCACCAGGATGGGTATGTCAGTGGGACCAGAACAGCCAACGCTGGTATTGTAAGCGTACCTCTTCAAACTGCATTCGAATTTCCACTGATTCCTTCTTCCCATTCTATAGACGTCGACCAGTCTACTGGCCGAAGTCAGTGGGATCCACCCGCACAAAGTCCAGCGCCTCAAGGTCCATACGCTCCTCCTCCGGGCCCTCCCGCGCCCGGTGCCCCTGATGAGCGTGCTCTCTTTGGAAACGCCCAACCGCAACCGCAACAGCAACAGCAACCCGGTAATGCGAGTTACTACAATGATCAAAATCCTTACGGCAGTTTCGGCCCGACCGACCCGAGTGGGGAAGAGGTGAAGGATAAGGGTGACAAGAAGGACAAGAAGGACAAGGAGAAGAAAGACAAGGGTCACTCTACTGCTGCAATAGCCGCTGTCGGTGTCGGCGGCATTGCTGCCGGTGCCTTGATTGGGCACGAACTGAGTGAGACATGCCTTATATTGCCTTGGAATGCATCTGACACATGACAGCCGAGGACTCTTCTGATGACGAGCACAATTCTGCCGCTCCCGCCGCCGCCCCAGCTGCCGCCGCCGCCCCAGCTGCCGCCGCCGCCCCAGCTGCCGCTGCCCCTATGGCCGCTGCCCCCATTGCTGCTGACCCCGTCGTAGAGACAGTCTACGTTGTAGAAGAACCTCCACCTGTTCCGACCCACGACGAAGATGGCTCGTCGATATCGAGCAGCGACCGTGAGTCGCTCGAGGACAAACGCGAGGCGCTTATCGAAGCGCAGGAGGAGTACGAGGAAGAGCTCGAAGAGGCATACGATTCCGACTAAAACAACAGTCTAGCGAGCGAGACGACCCTCTCTTCTAATGAGGTACGGGGGCGGAATAATTTGTCTAACGGCCGAACTTTCTTACCAGCATCTGTGAAGCGGGTAGCATGCATTAGCGTGGGTGGATCTTGCTCCATGCACGTTGGATATTATTTAGTCAACTCCTGATTCCATTCAGTTTACTCTTATGAGACTATTGCCAACTCTCCGTCGAGGGTTACAGAAGGCCGTGTGTACATCCTACAAAACCCGATAACCCATCATGAACTCCGTGAAAGTATACCTCAAGTCGCTTTCCAATCTGAGACCTGCACTATCAACTCTCGATGACCGTTTGTTTGTCACTATTTCCTTCCGTTGTTGTAGGCCGCATCAAGCGTTTAGAAGCAGCAATCCAGGATGTCGAAGCAGCATTCGCAAGCTTCACCGCACAGCCAACAGCAGCATAGCGTGGCCAGACTACATTTCATGAGTATCAGTCCCCCCAAATTATATCTCCACGCGCACTCACCAAGTCGCCAGACATCCACGCTCCTTCTTCTCTCCCCTCTCGCCATCCCCCGGCGGCGGTCCTTGTTGATAGTTCATCTACAACCTCGAAATCAGCACTCCATCGCGTCGCGCAAACCAAACATCGCAATTACCTGTTGCTGCGGCGGCGGATATTGGCCCTGTGGCGGCCCATACTGGCCTTCGGGCGGACCGTACTGGCCTTGAGGCGGACCGTATTGTCCCTGCGGCGGGCCGTATTGGCCAGGAGGTGGACCGTATTGGCCTTGGGGCTGGCCTTCGTAGTAGCCTTGCGAGGCCATGGTGAGAGCTAACGAAGTAAAGTGAAGTTGGAATTAAGTTGGGGAGAGTGGCTGGTGAGGACGAGGTACGAGGGGGTCCGTGGTAAGGCTGGTTGATGGGGAAGGTTTTCTGGCTGTGTAACCGGGATTCCGCTCAGTCTTTAATTAAAAGAAGCTCAGACCCCTTTCCTTATATCTCGCTGGAGATTTCTGTTCGGTCCGCGCGGGCGACACGGCAGCGCTAAGGGGGGTGATGACTGGTAGACCGAGTCAGGGCCGCGGATGCTGAGGAAGGTGCTGGTCTTTGATGAGCTGAGAGTATGCGGATTCGCGGACTGGGTAGGTGAGTGAGTTCGCGGGGCATGGGTGTATAGGATGGGGAGACACAGCAGTATCATTTGACCACGCATTACCATATGCCCCAGCCACGATTTGCTGCACTTGGCTGCTGTAACGCGTGTGCCAGTGTGCACACCAGGGATCTGCAGTCTGTGTCTGTCATGTCCAACAAATCCTAATCAAATGCCATTCCGACCTCTCACCACCTTTTCCCCCATTATTTCCCATTAGTCTTGCCATTTCCCTTTCCATCCGACGACTTTGTTTATGGAAGCATTTCTTGCTGCAAAAATGGTTCGTGCGGTCAGAGGAAGAGAGCTGGTTCGGATGAAGTGAGGTTACACATGCGAGCATTTAGTGCCGATAGCCGGCTTGTGTAGGGCTTGGCGATGCCATCCGTGGCACTGCCGGTGCAGGGGTGTGTTGCTGTCACGTGGGGGGTTCGTGAGCGCACGATATCTGAAATCTGGAGGCTGCAAGGCAAGGGTGAAGAAGCGCCAATATAGAGTTGGAGGCGGTGATGTGAAGGGAGGCGATACTTGAAAACTCATAAGGACACTCACTCTATAACTGCTTCCGTGGCACTGCCGGTGCAGGGGTGTGTTGCTGTCACGTGGGGGGTTCGTGAGCGCACGATATCTGAAATCTGGAGGCTGCAAGGCAAGGGTGAAGAAGCGCCAATATAGAGTTGGAGGCGGTGATGTGAAGGGAGGCGATACTTGAAAACTCATAAGGACACTCACTCTATAACTGCTTCAGCACTATCATCCCCGGGTACAAACCCCCTCTCCGCCCTTCTCCTCTGCACCCACTCTCCAAATGGCTTCCAAATAGCTTCCTTCTCGGTCGGCTTCAAGCTCGCCGCAAGCCCACTCGTGCTCGTAGCCACAAACACCCTACTCCCTCTCCAAGTCCCTCCATCCCATGCTACTTCCTCCTCGCCCTCCACAGACCTTCCCATGTTATGCCCCTCATCCTGCCACCCATACCTAAACTCCGCCTTGGACGGATTCTTGCCGTATTTCCATCTCCATATTGCCTCCCAGATCCCCTTCCCGACGATGCACACAGCCTCGGGTTTATACTCCCTGAACTTTTCGTCCAGAACCGCTGCTCCTGCCGTCATTTCGTCTCTTGAGAGCTCCGCCGCGTCCTTCGAGGGGCGCTCTACGATGTTGGTGTTGCCCATGCAGTATAATGCTGGGAGACTCCTGTCTTCTTCAGGCTTCAAGCGTCGGTCGGTGAGCCCTGACGAGTGCAGCAGCTTCCAAAAATGATTCGACGGATGGGCGTACGCATGGCCCGCCGTCGCGGTTTGCACGCCTGGGTTCGTGCCGACGAAGACGCATATTAATTTGGGCTTGAGGATGTCGACGAGGGGGGAGAGGTGTGCGTATTTGGAGGGATCGGCGTATTTGGAGGGCTTGCGCTTCTTGTTGGGTCGGGGGGAAGATGAGTGAGCGTTGCCGGAGGGGGCGGCAGCAGCGGCTGTTACGGCAGCGCGCGTACGCTTTCTGCTTGGCGACGATGCGAGCGTGTATTCGTATTTTGCTAATTGGCCTTTGAAGGATGGTGGCGGTGGTGTGGACGTTGGATCGGGGGGTTCGATTGAAGCAGATGCGCAAGCGGGCATCCGAGCTTTCGGGTCCTTGGAAGGTTCCGTCGTGCATTTTGGCGGCATTTTTGAAGTTGGATTGCTCTCAAAGAAGTTCAACAGAAGATATTATCGAGCGAACTGAGGTTGGAGGAAAGTCTACATATGTATGGAAGCGTACCGCGGCATCTCGTGACTGCGCGTTACCGCGTCACAGATTGTTGACGTCATGGTACATTGCTATTCCCATCAGCTCTACCTAATTGTTTATTTTTCGCCGCTCCACATCTTCCGCAGCACGGCAAACACAACGTCAAGTTCTAACAAAGGAGAATTACACCTGTGCTTCCTCTGCGATGCCTTTCTCTGGCCCAATTTAACTTCAAAGTTTCGCCTCAGGCTTTAGTGCCTTCTTCACAAGTTCAACTGCCCTCTCAGCCGTACCCCTAAAACGCATTAGTACACGATATATCTTTCTGTTGCTTGGCAACTCACCAAGATGATTGAAATCCTGCCCCAGCATGTCCATAATTATGCACAACAAGCACACCATTACCCCAACTCTCCAGCTCAACCCTTGTCCCACCTACCCTTGAAGCTACACAATTATATTAGCATTCTTCTTCCCACTATCATGTCAGAGAACTCCAACTTACGTCTCAGTCCAACGTTATGACTGATAACCTGCAAATCTTCCACTCTTCCCAGCTCCGGACACAACTCACAGCATTTCCGCATAATACTCTCACTCAACTCATAATCCACATCCGCACTCCAATTTCCATCCTGACGACTGCCTCCCAAGATCACGCCCCCGCCATTCAATCGCGGGAATACGTAGGAAACTGTAGGATCGACGCGCTTGGGAGAACGAAGATACATGCGTTCGATGGGCACTTTGGGTTCGGCGACGAGTACAGTCTGGCCGCGGGTGGGATATATGTTTGTGTCTTTGACATCGGAGAGGTGCAGGGACCCCAGGGCTGAGCAGTTGAGAAGAAGAGTTGTGCTTGGGAAGTCGGCGAGCAGAGCGGTGAGGGAAGGGTAGTGGCGACGGACGGTTTTGATCTTTTGCTTGAGGGCTTGGACTTGTAGCCTGTGAGGTTGTTAATCCGATCTCTCTTTGAAGTACAACTAGCATGTTGCAGGATACAGCAACTTACCAGTTCAAATACACCTGCGTATGGATTCTAAACGTACTCTTAAAGTCCAGTCCAAACGCTGCACCCTCCGGCAATTCCCTCTCATCCACCTTCGTCAGCCCTCCAACCAACTTATCAAACCATACCTTCCCAGTTCCCTGACTCAACAACCCCGTCTCTTCTATTTTCGAATCAAAGAATGCCCGCATACCCATCCTTCCGATACCAATTTCCTCTCCGATGCCCTCATTGTCCACCATCTCCGCAAACTTCTTGAACGTGACACGATCGTAGTCTTCGAGGGGACCGTTATCATTGGCCATAGTTGCCCAATTCGCACCCGCCCAGGGGGATGTGTACTCGATTGAGCGATCGCCGGGGAAGTGCTTTGCTACTATCGTGATGGAGGAGTCGGGGTATGATTGGCGCAGGGTAAGGGCGGTGGTGAGACCGATTACGCCGGCACCGAGAACGAGAAAGTTGGAAGAGGAGCCATTTGATTCCATGGTAGGTTATATGTGTAGTGTTGTTCTGGTACTTTGATGATTAGATAAATGCTGTTGGTACGGGGAGGGAGAAAGAAGCAAATATTTCGTGATCGTGACCGAGATATATATGCACGCCAGAAAAGATAACCCTCATTGAAAGACTGGATATAGTATGATCCCATGGGATGATACACCACACACCGTTATCGGAATCTCACCTCCACTCCGAGAAGGATTCTTGTTTGCCGTCGGGTCACCATTCGCCGACGGGAACACGGAAAAAGACCCGAAATCACCATGCGACGTAGAAGGCATTACGAAAACAACAAAAACTGAGAGATATGCCTAGATATCGATGTGGAAAATGCGTACCTGGAGCTTCGGAGTGCGTGGCGATAACAGCAGTGAAAGTGTGAGCACATCAGATCGACGAAGTGGGATAACCCTAGCCTCGAATCGGGATTAGCGCCTTGCTCTGAGAGGAATACATCGTCGAATACGATAAAGCATCGGATAGTGTGTTGAAATGTCACTATTCATGAAATGTGTCTTGAGTTCATGATTTCTGTTGCAGAGCGAGCCTGGATCTCCATGAAACCTAGCAAACAATCTACGTATAATCAATTCTAACTTGTATGGTGAAAGAGCTTTAAGAAACGTGTACCTCATCAAATACACGTCCTAGTAGCCATCGACCTTGTAATTTTCACTCGAGCACCATGCGGGGATCTTGACAATGTAACAGGAAAATTTATTTCGGATTAATTTACTGTGAAGGTAACATGGAATCAATCCTGTGGTATCAAACCGCCTCACTTACTTTACCTCAATAAGCCACCATGGCGCTTAGGCCCTCAGTCTCACGATCAAAGTTCTTGTGCTGTGAGATAGCAAATGTATACGCGTCCACAAAGTCCTTCGCACCCTTCGCCATGGAAAGTACCTCCTTGAAGCTGTTTGGCTGAACCTGCGCAGCAGTGACTACGCCGTACGAATCGACAACATCGCTCGTTGTAGAGAACTCCATACCCGGCAGATCGCAGGCATCACGGACGAATTGTACGGCCTCGCCAGTAGCACCGATAGCTTTTAGATGGCCGAAAGCCTCACGAACCCAGTGTACGGCACGGCCGTTCTTGCGCAGCGTCTCGATGGATTGCGCGCCGCCGGGAACGAAGACGCTGTCGAACAATGTAGAACGCATGCCTTCGAGATGGTGATCTGCGACGACACCTTTGCCGGTACTCTTGTCCTCGCCCGCGGCGAAAATCTTGTTTCGTCGAGGGCTGATGGTGAAGGGAAGAGCGCCAGCAGCGGTCAAGGCAGCCTTGATACCATTGTAGGCCACGGCGTCATAGCCATCGGCAATAATGAGAGCAACCATACGAGTAGAAATCGTCGGTTTCTCTGGTGCATACTCAAGCTGGGAGAGGCCTTTCGATGTCTTGTTGTGCTTGGGTCGAGTCTGCGCCTTGGGCTGCTCACCACCAACCATATCAGCCACAGCCTGGGCCAGGTCGAGGTCGATATCTGCTAGACGGGCAGTCATGCGTTCGTAGACAATAGGGTCATCGCAGTGATCAAGCTCAAAGCCCAATGCAGCTGTAAGATGGCTCTTCTCTGGCGCCGAGAGTGAGTTGTAGAAAAGTTCAGCCTGGCTTTTGTGCTCCTTGAATTTGTCGCTCCTTATCCGCGCTTTCATACCGGCCATCTTTTCAGCGAAGTCCACGTATGCACCCTCTTCCTTAGTAGAGGCAGGCACCTTTTCGAAGCGATTTGGCCAGTAGTTGACAGTGCCCTTGGTGATGGTGTGTCGCATTGCGCCATCACGGTTGAAGTTCATCACAGGGCAGACGGGCTTGTTGATGGGGAGTTCTTGCCAGTTGGTTCCTAATCTGCTGAGCTGAGTGTCGGAATATGAGAAATTTCGTCCTTGGAGGAGAGGATCATCAGAGAAGCCGATGCCAGGAACAAGGTGACCTGTGCAGAAAGCGACTTGCTCAGTCTCAGTGAAGAACTCGTCGGGATTCTTGTTGAGCTCCAGCTGGCCTATATACCGGATGGGAACGAGCTCTTCGGGCCAGACTTTTGTCGCATCCAAGATGTCGAAGTCGAAGTCATTCTCCTTGCCCTCGGGAATGACCTGGATTCCGAACTTCCACTTGGGGAATGCACCGCTCTCAATGGCAGTCCAGAGGTCCTTGCGGTGGAAGTCAGGGTCCTGTCCCGCAATCTTCAGCGCCTCGTCCCAGACTAAACTATGCACACCGAGCTCAGGCGTCCAGATGAACTTGACGAAGTTGCGCTCGCCCTTGGCGTTTGTAAGCGTAAAGGTGTTAACGCCAAACCCTTGCATCATGCGGTACGATCGTGGAATGGATCGATCGGACATGGTCCAGAAGAACATGTGGGTTGCCTCTGGATGCATATATTGGAAGTCCCAGAAGTTATTGTGGGCAGATTGTGCCTGTGGAACTATTAGTAGAACTCGGTGAATATTGAAGGTGGTAGCCTACCTGAGGGATCTCATTGTGTGGTTCAGGCTTTCCTGCGTGAATGACATCCGGGAACTTGAACGCATCCTGGATGAAAAAGACAGGAATGTTGTTTCCTACGATGTCCCAATTTCCCTCGTCGGTGTAGAACTTGACGGCGAAGCCACGAACATCTCGGACGGTGTCTGCTGAGCCGCGGCTTCCTAGTACTGTCGAGAATCGGATGAAGATGGGGGTCTCGCGGGAGGTGTCGGTGAGCACGCCAGCCGTGGTGACATCGGCAGCCGACTCGAACAGGGTAAACTTGCCATGAGCACCACTTCCACGGGCGTGGACAACGCGCTCTGGGATGCGTTCGTGATCGAAACGGTGGATCTTTTCACGGCCGATGTGGTCTTCGAGAAGCATGGGGCCGGTCCTGTCGCCGCTGGCAGCCTTTAGCCAGTCATCGTGGGTATTGATTTTGACACCATAGTCTGTGGTTGCCTTCCAGTCGTTGTTCACATCTTTGGTGGAGGTCGCAAGGTCAGCGACCTTTTGAGAGCGTGCACTGGTCATGTTCTTCACTTTTTCGGTAGCAGAGGAGAGAAGGCTAGAGGCCATTGAGTTTGTCCAGTGAGAAGGAAGATTTGAAAGCAGCAATTGTCTGCAACCTGGCTGGTTTTAACTCGTGCTGGCCTGTGGGGTCGACGCTGAGAATGATGTTTTGATGTTTTCATATGACGTAGAATAAACATCACGTCCTCGCCCGCCACGCTTGCACGTTGCCACGCGCTGTCCCGTTTGGGCACGTCTACCGGGGTTTGCAACATTATTACGGTGAGAGTCCATCACGCAGACCAATAGGAGCTTTGATGATGTAGGCATTGCCAAAGAAATGCGCGTCCATCTGAGATCCCGTGGGGCACTAGTATGTTATGCGTATCACGGTTTCCCATGTCGGCTTATCCATCAACAGCAATCGAGAGGCTCATGCTGAGAAATACCACCTAAGTGCAGCGGTGAAGATGATTCAGGTTCCGGCCCCTGAAGCTGTGGAGGGTCATGACGGAAGCGGGCATTTTTGGACGAAGGTCGAACATTATTGTGCCGCAGTCTTTTGAGACGGATTCTCGCTTAGTTTCGAAGTGGAAGGCAATGCGGGGCAGTGCACGTGATGCTACCCCTCACTAATGAAACCCAGCACGCCCATTCGGCCACTCTTTCTTCCTCTACTTTTCGAGACACTGTCACTCGCATGCTAGGTACCTACGCTTGTGATCAAGAAATGGTAGAATCGAATCTTAGCTACGTTCTCAAGAGCCGCGGGCTACAACCTTTTCATAGTCTGTCCGCCGATAAACCATAACGCGATAGGCTTCACGATGCCCGTTGAGTTCCGACGACGTTAGCCACACGTTGGCTTCTCCGCTATGAGACAGACGTTCGCTTCTGCACTGCACCTCACGATCTAGCGATCAATAATAATCGCCGAACTCATCTCAGCTTTGCATTGCCAGATGGACCAATCACGGCGGCGTCGGAGATAGTTCCGGTGCCTTTTCCTGATAACGCGGGATCTTGAGTCTTGAGCCATGGCACCGCCTAACTGTTGGGCGTATGTACCTCGGCTGATGGCTTTCCTCGGCTTGCATTGTTCTTTGGGTTGAGACGCAATCTCTACGGAGAGCTGTCATATCTGATGGTTGATCTGAGGTAGACACCCAGCCTTTGACGCCGATCGGTGAGCCTGAGACATGGTAAGAATTCAATCTGCATTCCGTAGGTCTACAGCGACTATCGATCCTGCAAATCATCGCAAATAGACAACAAGGACAGGGTCATCCCTCCCAGCCTCTCCCCACCACCCATGACTCTCTCTAACTTAACTTTGCTATTTGTGCGAGCGTCTCCTGGCCGGAGATACCCCGCCGACAAATTTCTTCGTTAACCTAGGTACATAGTACATACACGAGGGTTCAGGTCGCTAGATAATGCAGCTGGCATGCGTTGGACTGGTGATACGGCGCGTTCTTACCTCTTCTGTAGCTTGGCACATTGGAAGCGCGGCGCAGAGCGGCAACGGTTAGCGCGAGCTATAGAACTGCGTACACGGTGGGGACGGAGACGGAAAGGCGGCATTATTTTCTTCGTGTCAACGCTGGTAGGTAACAGGTGACAAGCGCGTTGGTGGGGTCAACTGAGTACCACATACATAGAGGCATGTGGGGGAGTAATGCTTGCACCGTGTCATTCCAGCATGGTGATCCTGAATCTTATCGTCGCAGCTAAGATGGGGAAAGGTTTCCAGACGGCGCCATTTCTTCGAACAAGGGAGTCGGAGGTAGAGCACTGAAAATTTTCTAGAGTTGATGGCAGTCGTTGCGTTGATGATGGATGTGTATAACGTCACTGCGTTCATGAGATGCTCTTAGGCCGGGCGATCTGCCAATATTGAGAAGGTAATTTGCTATTTCCCATGGGATATTACATAGCATCGTTTCGTTCAAGACGCGACATCGTGGGCTCGAGGTTTTAATCATGTTGTTAACTACCCATCTAGTTTTCAGATACCTAGGTATGGCATGCTGCGACCCCGGCGGCGAGCTTTCTCCGACACTGATCCTGCTTACATGTGTATGTTTTCGCGCCTGGTGAGCTCATCCTATGTTCCCCCCACCCCGCGTGATGCACGCATAAACGACGGCGATCCTCCCATGGAGTTGCGGCGATCAAACTGAGCTGGCACTAACCGAACGTGGCCACCAATGCCAATAGAAGGTAGAAGAGGCCACCTGCACTTGGATCCGACACAATATTGACAATGCGGAAGCTCGCAGGCTCGCACCCTTCCGGCCGCAAGATGGTCGGTCAAAGTAGGCTGGATGAAGGACTGCACAAGCAGACGGGGCTAAAGAGGGCTTTCGCCGGGTGACCACTGGTAGGAAGTTGAAACGGCTCCAGGCCTGTTTCGCTTCGCAAGGCTGGCAGTGCCGACGGCGACGGCGGGCGGCGACGACGACGGGCGGCGCCCATGGCCGATGAACGGTTGTGCCGCCCCTTTTCCAGTCGTTGCATCTCGAGTTGTCCTGTTCACACCTGGCCATGGTCAGTGTTCAAGTGCTTTCGCTTCGAAATTGCGGCGTGCCTTGGCAAGTTGGTGCTACGATCGACGTCCGGGCCGAAGGTGCTAGGCCTAGACGAGCTCAGCATCACCCTTGCCGCCGTTTAACACGGTGATACAAAAACTGACAGGAGACTACTACTAGCCGGCGTGGAGCGCTCCAGAAGATTCAAGCCACGGCGACTTGTCTCCGCCGGCCATGGCCATATACTCTATCCTCTACCGCAGCCCCTAGGCGTTGCAGCGGCCCGTCTACCTCGTCTACGTGGGGAGCGAGCATGATGATTGTCCCTTCTACGCCGACAGAAATTGAGTACATGTCGAAATTGGACCACCACAGACAGGCATCGGCTCTGCAGACTGGTGGTGGTGCGTGTGCTCCAGGCCCTGACTCGACGTAGGCCATGGAGGTTAAAGTTTCTGTTCTCCAGTTTTTTTGTCGAACGATGTTCCCTACGCGCACACGACCGTGGATGCCCAATTGACCGCCTCCGGCCTCTCGTCACGCCTGCGGCCTCACTTCGCGCAGCGTGCTGCGTCGCTACATATCACCATGCACGGCGCGCAAGGGCGGCTCTGAGGTAGCACCCGTTGTTGTGCCCTTGAACTGTCGCTGCACGCTGGCACGGGTCCACTCGAGTAGTCTCGAGTGATGCTCTCAGGCTTCTCAAGCGGCCGCAGCAGGGCCGGGGTGCCATGTGTAGATTTCTGGTTGCGCACAGGGCTAGGCTGGCATCAGATGCGAAGCTCTCACCGTCAGCGTCTCTGGCTGTCTCTGGCCGTCTGTGGCGGCCAGGAAACGAGGCTTGTCCGGGCAGCGGACTCGCTGAACTCTGTTCGCAGCGGGCGAGGCGAAGCGGAGACGCTGACGCTGCTATCGCCCGCCGGTGCTGCAGAGAGCCATGGTGCCGTGAGCACTCTCGCTGGAGCAAACGTTGTACGGTGGTTCCGACACGAAGCAGGCAGCGCGGCCAGCAAGTTGCAACTATCACAGGGCTGACCTGAGGAGGTTCGGCCGGCATCGAGTCTGAGTGGGCGGCGTCTGCTCCGCTAGGATCTGGCAGAGTGCAGCATGGCGTTTGCGCGCCCAGGGCAGGCGGCGCAGGGCCACATGTGATGAGAGTCGTGGGCAAGCTGCACTGGATATGCACTGGGTACCTCTGAGATGAGATGGCCGGCGGCGTGGCGTGACTCCAGCGGCGACGGCACTGGATGGCACTGGAGGCACTGGAGGCACTGGAGGCACCTGCCATGGCGGACTACCTACCACCTACAGACAGCTACAGAGGCACGGCGCGACGAGTTCTGGAGCGCTCGCCGGTGCGCCTGCGCGCGGTGGGAGAGTGACGGCACTGATGGCGCGTTGGAGCTCTCTACGCTGAGTGCCCACTACTACTGCCCACGGCCGCACGGCGATTGGGTGGCGCCGCTAAGGCCGTCACCAACATGCGGCCGCTGGGATGACCCATGCCGCATGCCTCTGCCCTAGTCGCGCTCCCGCACGGCCTATGCCAACGGCTGTACAAGAGTGTCGCAGTCCATGTTGCAAGACGAGCGGCAGTAATCTAACAGCTTGCGCGAAGGGACCGCTTGCTCGGAGCCTTCTGCGATGCGTCTGTTATAAAACCACCCCACGGCCCCAGCTATCCCTTTTGGACCCTCTGCCCTCTACCTGCCCTCTGCCTGCCCTCTGCCCTCTGCCCTCTGCCCATCTTCCTCCACCTTCGGCCTTTCTTCGCCAGGTCCCCTGCCTGCGCCCCAGCACAAAAAGTCCCTCCACGTCTCCGACGCCCACACCACTACTGCCTGCCCGCCGTCCAGCGCCGCCAGCCTCCATTGCTGCCCGCCATTCGCTGCTGCCGTCCATTGTTCCGCCGCTGCCCTCCACGTCTGCCACCAGGAAAGAGCGCCCCGCACCCGCCAATCACCGCAGCGCCGCCCACCCCGCCGCTGCCCTCGCCGACCATTGCCCACGCCTGCGCGACCGACTGCACCACCAACTGCACCACCGACTGCACCCGCAACAACGCCGTGTCACCTCGCCCGCCGCAACAGCCCTCGCCTATTCTCGCCAACATGTGCACCCGCGTAGTGCATTCGTACCAATGCGGCCACACCATCACCGAGAAGGCCCCCTGCGCCATGTCGAGAACCGCCCCCTGCGGCGTCGAAAACACCAAGAAGGTCAAACACGACGAGAAGTGCGACAGCTGCGACCACTGACAGGTACGTCTGCCAGCGTGCCCGTCCCCTCCCCGCCGCCTTGCTGACCCGCCGCAGAGTGCCACCGCAGACTTATCCGGACGACACCCATGACGGCCGGTGGCACGCAAACGGGTGTTTCTCATAGACCTCGGGCACATTGAGCCTCACGGCTGCCAGCCCGCAGGCTGCATTTCACGGCGTCACGGAGGCAAAAGCACAGGCGTTGGGCGGGCATTGGGATCCACGACGGCCACGGGACCCTCGTGAGTCTGGCGTTTCGACTATGCGCTGCTCTTGCATCGCGCTTCTCGTCTTGTATTACTTGCCTTCTTTTCCTACATCGATATACGGTTTCTTAATCTGCGAAGCCCGTCCCGGCAGACGGACGGGCAACGGGGCGTTCTTTTCCTCCTATATCCTACAGTACTGTTACTGCTACTGCTACATGTTTCCAAGGCGCGTCCGCAACGAAGGGCGGGGCAGCGGGGGGAGGGCTTCGGGGTCAGACCAGACAGAAAAGCGAGTTGAATTAATGCGTAGGCGCCTGGGACGCTCGCATGCGTCGGGCGAGCCTATTTCCACATCACTTCTGCCCCGTCCTCCCAGTCCACCCAGTCCTCCCCCCTCTGCGCTAATCGTCTGTGGCTGATTTGTTTGCCCGTTGACGAACCTCTACAGACCCGCAGCAGACCCGCAGCAGACCCGTCACTCGCCAGACGGTACGGCTACCTGCCTAGACCGCCTTCAGATGACTTGTACACGAAAGCTACCACGACACGGCTGCCAGCCTGGCTCAAATCCAGTTTTATAGAGCCGCTGTTCCCTGGCGTCAGCCCTATTCGCTCTCGACATTGGTTGCGACACTTCATATACACGCATGGCACTTGGGTCCAGGCTCCGTTTACGCGATGGTGTCCAGACGGTCAGCGTGATAGGACGTGGCAAGTGAAGCCAAGTCTGAGTATTTTCCGGCCTGCACAACGGACGGGGTCTGGAAAGAGGCGTCGCAGTCTACCTGGGAACGGTTCTGCAGAGCACAGTCAGCCCGAGATGTGGTCAGACGTCCCGCACCTGCCCAGGGTTCGGGCCGTTGTCCACACACAGACCGACGTCCGATCGACCATGCGTCGGCCGTTAGATTCCAACGTCTATGCACGGTTTTCACGTCGGGCTGAAGAGGGCCAGTAGTGGAGAGTGTGATGTGATCCCAGAGCAGATTGGACAAGAGTCTTGAGGTTGCATGTGATGTTGCTACGCGGCCGTTGGTATATGGCGTCGGATGATCTTCATATAGCCGAGTATGCGTATATATCGCTTGATATACCTCAATTGCCACATTGGGACGACCGCACTTCTAGAAGACAGCGCACGGGACTGCCTACACCTCCTTCGCTTGCCTCTTTACATAGATTTTGGCAAGTCAAGCATGCAGTGACATATGCGGCGCCGTGCGGCTCTACCCAGGACTGATTGATTAAAATTCCGTCATGAGCAAGTCTCGATGTGAGAAGCGACTAATAGACGGTCTCGTGGTGTATTGACTAGGCAGGTGCGAGGCCGACAAGGTTCCTACATCCAGCGTCGCGCTGGTGACAGCGATTGCAGGGCAGCAATTTCGTTGATGCACCCGCGTTCAGACGCCCATCGATCTGATATGGCCCATGGGCATGCTGTTGGTGATCCGTTGAGTGGCGGCTGGCCACGGTCTCTTTCCGGGCGCCTCGGTTCGCTGAGTGGCCCGATCAGGAAGGACAGCTAAGCGGGCTTGCTACAACCTCCATTTACCCACGACCTCCGGCCACAGAGCAAATGTCGATTGATATCAACTGGCACACACTCACGGGCGGCGCGGATGGCTCAGCTCGCGCAGAGGCCGTCCGGGCCTTCATCCACGACAGATTCCAGCAGGTGACCCTGCCGCGTTTCATTCGCTCTGTCCACGTTCATTCGTTCGACTTCGGGAGCGTGCCGCCAGAAATCGAGATCAAAGACATATGCGATCCGCTGCCTGATTTTTACGAGGAAGATGAAGATTACCCAGACGAGGACGAGGGTGACGAGCTGCAAGCAGCTGACGACGAGGCCGGCGCCAACGACACCCCATCCCGCACGGCAAAGGAGCGGCGCAGAGACACGGAAAGAGCAGCGGCGAGTGTAGATGAATCTTTGCCGGATCAATCACGTCTAGTCCCGCCGTACATCAACACGAGAACGCCTGGCTTTCGGGCTACGCTCACGCCTGCCGAACAGCTGGGAAGCCCGTTTCTCCCCAGAGTTTCGACGCCGGGCATTCCAGGAGGCACATCCAATATCAACTACTTCCATCTTCCACTGAGTGCAGGCCTCTCTGGTGCCACCACGCCCCTGGCCGCGGTAGCTGGCGCCCAGCTCCAAGGCTGGCCTGACTACTTGCGCCCTTCGACCCCGACTCACATGAGTCTCCGCCACGCTGCATCCACAAACTCCCTGACATTGACGCCGCAGTCAAATCCCGACCCCAGCACCCGACCATCTTCACAGCACCAGCACGACGCCGAACGAAGGAGCTCGCTTTCCGACTCGTCGCAGGGAGGCTATGACAGCACACCGTCTGCAACACCGCCCCGCATGCGCGAAAAAAGTCCCGAAGACATTCAGGTTGTCGCACACGTGCAGTACGCCGGAAATGTCAAAATGTCGCTAACCGCGGAAATTCTCCTAGACTACCCCATGCCAAGTTTTGTCGGTATCCCACTAAAGTTGAACATCACTGGCTTGGACTTTGACGGCGTCGCTATCCTAGCTCATATTAAGAAGCGCGCCCACTTTTGCTTCTTGTCTCCCGACGACGCAGATGCGCTAGTCGGCGGCGAAACCAACCTTGACTCTCTTCGGTCGGACTCGCAGCAACAGCACCATTCCGTGCAGCGTCCTAGGATCGGCGGGTTACTCGAGCATATCAAAGTGGAGAGCGAAATCGGCGACAAAGGGAATGGCAAACAGGTCCTGAAGAATGTGGGCAAAGTGGAGTCATTTGTACTAGACCAGGTCAGGCGCATCTTCGAGGATGAGTTTGTCTATCCCAGCTTTTGGACATTCCTCGTTTGATGTTCCCATGCGGAGCATCGTGTCACGATGCATTACGAACTCAGCTAAAGAATCCCTCTTTGGGCCCATTGTGCGCCAAGGAAGCCTTGCATTGCTGTCACCTGCATCCCTCAACGCGACACCACGGAAACATGACAACTCCACTTCTGCTGCAAGAGAAGGAATTGGATGGCTCAGTCAGCCGACTTGCAGCTGTCACCTAATTCTTCGCGAGACTCTGTGCGACCTGTCAAAATGCATGCAAGCGTTAGCGCCATGTTTCTCCTTACGAGGTGCCACAGAAAGATACACAGCACACGTTACAGCGCATAGCGGGTGTAGAACGACAGGCACAGCAACGTGGGCTGGCGCTCTGCCAGTCACGGGTAGACGCAGAGGCGGTGCCACACGAATGTTTTGACAGCTTGACAGCTCTAAAGTTATCACCGTCACTGATGCCGACAGCGGGATCACACTCCGACCATGTATGTGCGACTGTGTTTACCGCAGAATAGCGAACACATTGTCGCGGTTGAGGTCACAAGTGCGAGTGTGACTGACATGTCAAAAGTTCTAGTACCCGTCATAGTAGACGACTGGGACAAGGCTTCCGCTTCCGCTTCACACTTCCGTACTCCCTCCACTAGCGTAATATTAACATCCAAGTTCTGTACTTCGCCATTTGTCTCTTCTGGCGTGACGCGTCCTGCCCGAATTTTCCCGCGATTCCCGTTCCCATCGACGTGGTCCGTCCTACTGTCTCCTTGCTGCAATACACGACGATGGCAGAGTCAACAGTCACCGTTCAGCAGGGTCTGGCTTGTCAACTCAATGGTTCACGGCAGGTACCCACTCCCATGTAACGCTGCGACTGCTTTTGAAGAGGCGCATTTGTTGAGAAGAAGCCGTGTGTGTTCCGTCCGGATGGCAACGTCCCATATTGATTGCAGGGCGGACTTTGTCTTTGTTAAAGACGGAAGCGGACTTGTGTATCAATTTCTCTTCATTTGCGCACATTTCGTTGAATTGTCAATGTCCGGCAAAGCTCTATTTACGGAAGGAGCGTGATGGGATCAGAAGAGATATACAGGGTTTTATACAAGAGGGTATATTGGGGCCATGGCCTGGCACCTTGGGTGATTATGGTGATCACATGACTTGTCGAGGCGTAACTCAAGCAAGTGCTAGGATCGTGCAGTTGAGGCATCTTGTGTGGGAGGCTTTCCATCTTGCATGAAAAGTAAGTCATTTCAAGAAAGATAAGACGGGTTGGGCATGAGATGCGCATTTTCCCAGTTCTCGCACGTGGAACTTGTGACCCCTCCTCACGTGACATGCTAAGAATAGGTCCCATTGTTCGAACCAACTGTCAGCCCTAATTTAACCGACCCGCGCAAGGAGCTTATCTCAACTTCAGAGTTCCGGTTCCTCGTCGCAACATAGCTCGCTCCACCATGAACAGCTTGAAGTCGAAGCAAACATCGATGATTATCTGAACATCAGACGGAAATGGCGCTACATGATCAGCTAAGCGCGAGGGGGAAGGTGGAAGCCATAGCCCCTCATTATGTCATACCAATTCTACCTTGGCAGCTGTCACGGCCCCACCATCCCATCCAAGCTGAAACGAGAGGTGCGTCAACTGGATAACAGAAAGACACTCGCCTACCCTAAGTTTGCTCTATATATCTCTCTCGCAACGCTTCCATCTTCTCTTCCTTCAATTCCTATTTCTACAAAAGCAGTGCTTCACAAGTTACGCACCTACATTTGCGACTTCTCCCCATTTACCCATATTTTCACGCCCCACCATGGCCCCCAATTTGTCGGCCTTGACGACCAACCTCTGGCTCCCATGCCTGATTCTGCTCGTCTTCTGGGCACGCCCAACGGCTGCTTTTGGCGCGGGGAACATCGCGTCTACGAGCAAGGTTGAGGGCCAGCGCTGGCGCCATGGCGATATCGAGGACACGCTGCTTACCCTGCTGATCAGCAGCCGGGGCGGGAAGAAGTTCTCCAAGATGGATGTCAAGAGGGTGTATTTTGGCAATTGGCTGCGGGATTATTCGCAGGCGGTTGATGTAAGTTCCGATCTGCCTGGCTTCGGTCTGCATACAACGTGCAATTCAACCGGCTAATGTGACTCCAGGTTGGTACTGTCAAGTCGGTCTCCGCCGAGGCTATTCGCATTCTCATCTGGGTCCTCGGCTTCATGAGCTTTGGCTATGGGACTAAGGAGTTTGAAGTCACCAGCGACCGTCTGGGTTGCTACCGCCCAGAGGAACACATCGATAACCCCAAGGTAAGCTCAACAATACATTGTAATTAATATCTGCTTACTGCTACAGGACTATGCCGACAATGTCGATGCTCAACAGTACGACCGCCGCCTCCGAGCTCCCGTCGACGAGGAGCGTGAATTGTCCGTGGACGAGCGCACCGGTCTCAAGCACTACATTGCATCTGAGGACCGAGGTATCACAACGTCAGCAGGAATGGTCCGTGACCTGCTTCATCGCTGCATCGACCTTGGTCGCCAATCGGGTGGACGCGGTCCGGACTTTTACGAGGCTCTTCGTCTTCTCGGTACCGCGACACATTGCATGGAGGACTACTCGGCTCACTCCAACTACACTGAACTTGCCTTGATCGAGATGGGCGAAAAAGACGTCTTTCCGCATGTTGGCCGAAACACCCGATCTCGCGTCGAAGGTGTCGCAGATGAGGTCTACCCCATTGTAACCGGCACATTCGGCGGTGTTGATTTCCTTCACTCTGTCTGTGGTGAGATCTCTGACAAGACCACCCAGTCCGAACTCAATGAACTCGAGGGTGCTATCAACGATGCCGACCGCAAAGGAAACAAAAGTACCATCAAGGATCTTCTCAGTCAGCTTCCCGATGGTATCTTCGGCGGCAAAGATCAGGCTGGCAAGGCTGATGAGCTCGAACAAAATGCCCAGGCCGCTCAAATGCAAAACATGCAAATTTCGCCAAAAGACCCCGAAGAGTTCACTCAGCAGATTGATGAGCTCGTCAAGCAGATCTACCCAGTCATGGAGTTCCACGATGAGATCATGATGTCCATTGAGGAGTTCATCGAAAACATCCCCGTACTTCCCGATCTCATTGAAAACATTCAAAGTCAAATCAGCATCTTCGTATTCAGTCTACTAGCCCCCTTCGTCCTTCCGATTCTAGATCAGGTTAAATCCGAGCTCGAGACTGGTTCCAGTGAGGTCATTGCTAGCTCCCGCGAGAAGCAGCACGTTGTCTTCAATGACGACAACTCCACCGATCCCACCCACAGTATGCTCTCCAAGGACCATTTCAGCAACCTCCTCAACAGACCAGCCGGAAACATTGCATCCGAGGTTTTGAAGTGGGTTGTCCCGCAGGTTGTTGCTTGCTGGGATGGTGAGGCAGATCCCGAGCAAACCATCAACACAATCATCGAAGGCGTGTTCCATCATCCCGCTAAGCGTCAAAAAGGAAGTGAAGAAGCCAATGTATGCCGTAACATCATGTATAGTACCGTCGAAAACTGGTGGAACTCTGTGAAAAACAAGGAGGAATTGCGCGGTATGCTTAATCGTAAAGGTGTACAAGAAAGCCGAAACCATACCGGTGAGGTTGACAGCGGTCACGGATGTTGCAAGCCTCTAGGTATAGCTAACAATTTCAACGCTACGTCTGGCGGCAGCAACCAGCAATTCCAGGGAGTTACCGACCACGCTGGTAAGCTTGCCAGCGAAGCCGTTGGTGGAGGTGCTTTGGGCGGGTACGTTGGCGGCTTGGTTGGAGGTATTGGTGGATCCATTCTTGGCGGAGTGTTTGGTGGTGACAAGAAAGAAAGCAAGAGCTCGAACCAGGGGAATGATGGCTCTTATACGCAATCTTACTCCGAGTCTGGCCACCGCCAAGAGCAGGATGCGAGCGGTGGATCCTACGGCTACCAACAGAGCGCTCAAACTTCCAATTACGGTGGCTCAGAACGCCGTGAGGAGAGCCGCTATGAGAGTGGTAACCAGTATCAGTCCGAGGAACGCCGTGAAGACTACGGGGACAAGTAAGGATGTGGATCTAAAACTCAATACGAATTGCTAACGGGCTTCTAGGAAACACGGTAAAAAGCATGGCTCCGAAGATGAACAATCTGGTGATGAAGACGACTACGAGAAGCGACAGCGCAAGGAGCAGAAGAGGCGTGAGAAAGAGGAGCGCAAGCAGAAGAAATACGGTAGTGGCAATGAGGACTCTGGCGACGATGCTTACAAGCGCCGTTCAGGAGAACACAAGCGAAGGAGCCAAAGCCCAAGACGCCACGGGGGTGAGAGTGGAGGCTACGGAGATGACTCGTATAGCACGGGTGGTGCTCAGCAGGGCTATGGCGGCGACTCGTACAACTCAGGCGGCGCTCAGCAGGGCTATGGTGGCGACTCGTACAACTCAGGTGGTGCTCAGCAGGGCTATGGTGGCGACTCGTACAACTCAGGTGGTGCTCAGCAGGGCTATGGTGGCGACTCGTACAACTCAGGCGGTGGCCATAGCGGCCGTCAGGAGTCTTCTGGCTATGGTGGAGATTCTTATAACTCTGGCGGGGGTGGCGGTTATGGTCGTCAAGAGCAGTCCGGTTACGGGCGTCAAGAGGGCTCTGGCTATGGCGGCGATTCGTATGGCGGTGGAGGGTCCGGCGGATACGGGCGTGAGGAGCAGCCAAGCTATGGGCGTCAGGAAGAACCTTACGGCGGCCGCCGTGGCGACGATGAGTTTGGCGAGCGCAGGCATCATGGTGGAGGTGGTGATGATGGCTATGGACGTAGGTACTGAGTTGCGATATAACGATTCTGATGCCTTGGGAACCCTAATGGCTAGGCCCTATGCGTTTTTCAGCTTGAGCTTGGACAATGGCCTGTGAACACAGGATGGATAGGTCTTGATCACGACTTATGAATGTCATCCTCTTGCTCTTGATCCTTGAGTTCTGCCCTAATGCTAGAAACTTCGATACTAAACCGCGTAGTTCATGAAACCCATCCGGAGGGGTATCAGTACGCAAATGTCAATGCATCATATCCATGTGGGTAACCCAGTCTGTAGTCATTGCAAATAGCCGATTTTCCATCTCATATATAGACACGGACGTAGTGAAGACGAGGTGATCCTATATGACTTGCAAATCCTTTAAACATATGTCGATGCTATCGGTAACAACGTCTCACTTTATGTTTATGAAGGACGAACCTTACTAGCACTAGTTTATGAAAATTGTTCCGCGTTCACTAGATTATCAGTGAATTTTTGTAGACTTGGTGCATGCCTCAGTATGTTCCCCCTTTTATTAGACGCTTCCGGACTCAAGGTCTGAATCCGGTACTTACACGTTTTGGCAATGATTGGTCGGTCACCTTGCATTTTATCAGGGAATTATAGGAATTAGTGGGACACGGAGTTCGAGAGTTTGCTCTCTTCTCTACAGTGTCACACTCTGGGTTCTGATATTAAAGCTTACTCCTATGTCTACATGTTTTCTGTAGAAATGCCCTTTAACTCTACCCAAACTACCTTTTACTGATTACTGCGATAACAGTTTAGAATTCTACTCTCATTCTCGATTTCATGCGTTTTGGAGTTTTTGATACAAGATGCATATATATGTCCCATGTTATAGACAGGTCTGAAGGTAAACGCTGATTCGTGGCGATGTTGGATCCTGGACGAGGAAGCGAGACTGTGCATACTCTGGCACTCTGGGCAGGCTGTGCCACATGGTACTCGGCGGCTACATGTGCACATGAGACGAAAAGAAGACTGCCACTCAAATCAATAAAAGTCGCGCGGTCTCTTCTCCCTTTATATCCCTTTCTATTCTGCAGTTTTTGGCAGCCCTGGTGTCACGCGCATTGATGCGCAACGATGGACCTACCTGCCGACACCACCTCAGGCGCCGATCCCGAGATCCGCCTTTCTTCCTCACGAGAATCTTGCGACTTGGATACCTTCTGTAACGGATGTCTTAGAGTCGTATGCGCAGAAGAACGTATTTCAGTGATGATCCATGCTACCTTGGTGGATTGGATTCGATGTGGAGAGAAGTGTATGCTCTGTCGATATATGCTTTCGTTGTTTGGGAAGGATTTCATGGAAGAGATAATGGCAGCCCAGGAAGAGTATTCAGGAGTAAATGTCTCGACTTCAGACCATGAGTATGGGGAGAATAGACGGTTGCAACAGGTGACTCTTCGTGTTGAGATAGAAAGGAATGTTACAAAAAGGTTCGACTGTTTGGACAAGCATTTCTTGGTAAGGGCCAACGGTGGTGAGTGTATTTTGTCTTTAAGGGAGGATATAAGGTGTATGTGATAATGCGAGATGTCTCTACGCACACCGACAAGCATTGATTCTCTATTGCTTTACATTCGGTGGGGCATGTGAAGTAATCGCGCGTTTAGGAAAAAGGAGTATGCTGATATTCGTAGCCAGGGGCATAAACCGCGCAATATGGAGCCATGCGGGCCCTATCGACTTCGCTGCGAGGAATTCTACATTCTCGCAGTGGCTGGAAGAGTGCAGAACGGAACATCCCAAGTGTCACAGTATGTTGGATATAAGTCGTCCAGTTGCTGCACGCATTATAGAAATACGGCTTGGGAAAGACGAAACGCGGATCCGTCTTGTTCCTACCGAAGGTCTAGATCTGTAAGTACTATGTGTATCACTACGCACATCGTCCACATCATGGGTGACTTTGAGCCCCTTGGTCTCAAATCGCAGTACACTGATAGAACCCCTGGGTTGAGTGGGCTTGACTGACTTGGACTTTGCAATCTTAGGCACGTTACTCCATACTTTGTGTTGAGCCACTGCTGGGGCAGCGTAAAAATCGAGGCAATCCTGGTTCGAGATAGACTGACAAGCTATTTCAAAGACATACCATTTGCATCGCTTCCAAAAACGTTTAGAGAGGCTATAGAGATCACGACGGCACTTGGTTGCAGATATCTCTGGATCGACAGCATTTGCATTATCCAGGGGGATAGTGACGACTGGGCGAAAGAGTCAGCTAAAATGGCGTCTATTTTCCGCGGTGCCACTCTCACTATTTCGGCAAGTGAAGCACGAGATTCCACCGTAGGCTGCGGTATAACGAAACTCATACCACCAGCAACGCAGTTCACTATACCCGGAAACGGCTTCTTTTCCGCCCGAAAGATTAGGCCAGGGGAAAATGACGGGAGTAAGCGACACGAGTTCACTGAATCACCCATACACACCCGCGCCTGGATACTTCAGGAGAAGGTCCTCTCGAAACGCATCCTACATGCTACACAAAGCCAATTTGTATGGCAGTGTGCGACCCATATTGAGACGGAAGATGGATGGACTCGTGATCTGAACACAAGTCGCGGGAACTGGGCAGTGTTAGGCAGTCAGGCGAGGGAGTATGTGCTCCGGCCAGACCATTCATCATTCGATATAAGAAACCTGTGGTGGACTTGGGCGGCAGAGTACGTAACCAAGAATATCCCAATGCCTTCTTGAACTTTGCGAATCGAAATACATCTGGATGGGCTTTGCTGACGTGCTGGGATTTAGATACAATAAGCGCGATTTAACGAAAATAGAAGACCACTACGGTGCCTTTGCAGGTGTGACGGAATTTTACCAAAATCTGACGGACGATACGCCTGTTCATGGATTATGGAAGAGGGATCTGATCTTTCATCTAGCGTGAGTTAACCTTACTGGTTCACGCCGTTGTACCAAATTCGCTAACCTCCTACCCAAAAACTAGTTGGGAAGCTTACTGTGTTGAGGATAAGTGGAAGCCCTTGGTGGAACCGAGAACTGTATCTTGGACCTGGTTGACCTTCCCACATGGCTATGTAAAAACATTTAGCCCGACGTACTTCTATGGCATTGCCAGAATTGGAAAAGGATCACTCAATCTTAAATACCAAGGAACAATACTCGATATCGATGTTAAATGGACAGAAGAGCCGCTGGTATCTGTACCTGCTCATAGTAAGTTATTCTCTTCTAGATGATTTTCACTGACTTTACGTATGCACTCTGAAAGTACACGGGCTATTCGATCGTATCGTCCTGCCAAAGGATAGATACGGCAATGTTGTTCCTCTGGATCCTGGCTTCTCGAGCAGCGAAGAGCCAGATCGTATCTATGACACATTAGCTCTCTTCGCACGTGAGGAAGAAGGCACTCTGACCATTCACCGGCCGCAGCTAGTAGTGGTGTGCTTGGTTCTGGAACCTACTGGCGTGAATGAATTTCAGTACAGGCGCATCGGAAGATTTGAGAGATGGATCAAATTGTTGATTGGAACTACAGCTGAAGATGCTCTGCCAGGGATTGGCCGGACGATTACGTTGGTGTGAAGTTTGGGAAAGGGGCTGTTGTTATTTTTGTTGTTCATAGTTAGTTTACTGATCTCTCACCTTAACATCTTGGGTGATGCTCGCCGTAACTACGACACTAGGGAAGTATAAGTGACCTAAATCTCGACCTAACCAACGTGAGAAAGCAAAGTTGTTAGCATATGGTAGACGCGACAGGGAATATGCGTGCGTACAATTCGAAGAAACTCAGAGTCAGAATTTGATGGCTTCCCGTCTGTGAGACCTCATGTTAATACCAAGGGGAAGAAAACTTGAGACAATATCTCTCGCATGGCCAACATCGCCCTCCCACGGACCAACCCATTCTGTCCCAATCAAGACTAAGTGCACTGTATCAGCCACGTACTAGCTACAGAGTTTTAGTGTTCATTATGTGCGAAGAAAGCCTCCTATTAGGAGAGAATAGGGTTAGTCCGTGTGAGGGCGATGTTGGCCATGCGAGGGATAGTATTCAATGATTTCAAGCATTAAAGAAACAGCTTCGTGCCTATATTTCTCCACCCTGAGATATACTTACACGAGCTTGGATATTATATAAGGGCAATCAATAACTTAAACGGCAACAAGATTTCATAGGTCGAACCCCCTGATATATGGGAATCATTTCTTTGAATTGAGACCCTTTGTAAATAATATTGCCGTCAATATTAGTACAACATTATTATGTTGAAATATTATCGGATTCCTCCAACGAAGTAAAAACGAATGTCAAGCAACTTGGATGCAAGAATGGATGTTGGGTGCTCAAATCAGCACGTGACAGTGAACGGGCTAATCTAGATATGGTAAGCGCGGATAACGCTAGCGCTACCGAAATACCAACCTTTGATCAACATCACACGACTTTCGCGCGTTGGTGCCTGGCGAATCTGTGCACAGACCAATGAGTTAATAATATTAATACCTTCTGCGCACCTCCGGAAACCACTCACCTCCTGCGCAACAACAATGTCGACGCAAACAGAAGCCACAACCACAACGCGTAGACTGCTCAGCAGCCCGATGAGCTCTCGGGAGGAATCTGACGAGAAAACTATGATTAAGCCGCTCAAATCTCCCCCCTCGACCCGCAAGAGTTTACCCTCCCGTGTGCGGCGCCGTTTTCCGTTCATAGGCACAACTGTGACTTTCCCAGACGAGTCACAATGGGCTATCCGGGAGGGATTGTCAGATTTGAAGCTCCAGCAAGATTATATCCCATGCGAAGCTTCCCAAGTCTACCTCGTCGAGTGTCTCGCTGACCCTCAAGACCTATACGATGGGCTTAAAGAGGCAGTCGTCAAGGTCAAATTCCAGTACGTATGTTTCATTTCCCCTACGAACAATTGCTGATATCTTAAGAATCCGAGCCAGCTCCGATACGTTAAGGGAACTTGAAGAATGGCTCGATGAAAACGAGGCCTACTACGAGCGCAACCCTGACTGCGAGACTGGGAAGGAGATGGAGAGGACACGCAGCGCCTTGCATCTCGGCACGAGCTGTACTAGTAATCCAAATCGCGAGACATTGAAAGAGGTTCATGCCCTTAACCTATTGGACTCCCATCGAGGCGGCCATGCGCCGTACCTATTTGACTTCTCTGTGGCCACTATAGAGAAGCGAGGATACCATTACGATGAGATCGTTGGTGGATACCTCGTCTTCATCCTAATGCCGAAGGTTCCAGGCTTGCGCATCGAACATCGCTGGTACTGGTTTTTGAGCAAAGGGAAGCGCGATGAGATCCGAGAGGCTTTTAAGAAGGCTTTGCTGTAAGTTTCGCAGGAGGTTAGGTCTGGAAACAAGTGCTGACGTTCATATAGGTCTGTTTGGGATTGTGGAATTGAACCTCACGACATCTCTCTAGACAATCTGATGTGGAATGAAGAAAAGCGGAAATGGTAGGTACTCTCAATTTGACGTAACATTGCATAGCACTAATAGATTCACAGCTACATCCTAAAATTCAAGGACTGTACCTTCTTTAACGAGAAAAAAGGGGGCACTAAACCGGAGTGGACAGACAAACTTTGGGAGTGCTGGCAATTGGCTGAGCACTGATTCCTCGATTCCTGAATCCGACGGTCATATGTAGGGACACTACGGGGTATGCAAGAACCTAATTGCTGGGAACGCTCAAGGCTATAGGGATTGTAACATAATGTAAAACCATTAAAACCACGTCATGATTATGAGTAGAGAGTTTATTATCCGTTGAATATAGAGAGAAACACAACTAACCGTGTGGGTGTGCTATAGCATATGAAGCATTATACGATTGGCAATGGAAAACAAGATCCCCGAAAGCTAGTGCATTTCTGAGGCATGATCTAATAAGCCAACAGGCTCCAGCTTCTTGTCTAGGCCTATGTTAGAGTACACCTACTGCGTTTCTCACCAACAACATATACTAACAAAATCATCTGACATATAAGTTCCTATTGAAGTTTTAAAGCGCTGTCATAATAGTCTTTGCGTAGTGTCCGAAGTCTTTATCAGCCAGGATGATGCTACGTGTAGTTAATGGTACCCCAACTTAGTTCCGAGTCTATTGTATGTACATATATGAAATTTAAACGCCCAATTATGATCTGACGCTTTATGATCCTCAACCTGAAATCCACTGGCACCTTTTTTAATATTGGATGTTATTTCGACAGTTAGGGTGGGATCATGTATTTAATAGAAGTTTATAGGATTGTTAGGTACGAGCAGGAGTGGAGCAGAAGAAATTATAATCAAGGTATGCGAACTGGTTATAATGATGCGATATTTGTATACAGAAGGAAAGTAACGTATAGATAGAATCGAAGGTGATAGAACTTACTAAGATATGGACAGTGGTGAACAGTGTCTCGATTGTATGACCTTGGTGAAAAAGGGCAGCCTAAACTAGGTTCTACGTGCGGACCGCCCAAGCTGCAAACGCTGCTGTCAAGGTTTAACGGTATGCTCTATTTATTACCTTTACGTATGTCCGCCCCCAGCACAACTTCTCTACTCATTCAACTCCAAGATCCGACTGCCACAACTTGCCCCCCCCCCCCCCCCGCTGACTATGCCTTTCTACAAGGACAAGATTGCGTTTGAGGATGCTCAAAGCGTCATAGGAAATAGTCTTCCCGAACCCAAGGTATGTATGTCTCATATGACATGTATCGACACACCTTGCTATGCGCTCTGCTGATTTTAGCCTTAGATCGGTGACGAGGGAAAAGAAACAGTTAACAGCTCTAGCCTTCGTTTTACATATATAGGGCCCCTCGCTGAATGGTCTCGGTTCACTGAAGATGTCGCAACATTTTACAATTCCTCGAAGCTCCAGAAGGCATTCAAGCGGTGCGAGCACGTACGTAATATACAGGCAACCTCTGTCAACGATATGGCCTTTGAAACAAATGATATCAAGGCTGGATACGTAGTCATTGCGAGGTGTGCTGATACCACTTTATATGGGCCTTGCTAATATTTAACTTGTAGGTTGGGGTTGGTTTGGACGATGTGATTGGCAAGACCTGGAAAAATTTCACGACTTTTGAGTACACCAAGATAGGTGCTGAGATCGGGTTACATGGACGATTTATGGCAAATGCAACTACACCAGTTCAAGCCGTTATCGCTACATTGTTAGATCCAGACCATGACACAAGTTCAAAGCAGGATGCCTTACCAAGTCTTCCCAAGAACTTTGCGTGTGGAGACGTAAGTAACCCCTTATATAGTATACTCGTCACCTTATCAATGTTTCACTAGCACCCCTAGGGATGATATACGCTGACTTTGAGACCTCAACTCTAGGCAAAGATTGTCCATCTCAAGGCTCGTGCAGGCTATACAACTGAGCCTGACATTGTCTTCACGATGCCAAGTTCCGGAGAGGCGATGAAAGTCCGACTAATAGGAGAAGTGAAATCTTGCAGCACATACAAGGTTGACGCACACATTGAAGATTTGTCTCAGTCGAAATATGGGATAAGGAACTTCATCGGTATGTTAAATAAATCAGCAGTGATCAATCCTCTAAATTGTATTGACGTATAGCCCGTTAATTAATTGGATGGGTTTTCCAAAGTTGAACCCTGGAGAAACTAGTACTAACGAATAGTGTTCAGGTCAAGTTGCTCGCGATATGCAAGAGCGCGGTATTCGCTTTGGTTTCATCACAACCTATAAAGAAACCGTTTTCGTAAAGATATCCCTTCAAGCCGACAAAACCTATGGATTGTACTATTCCAAGATAGTCAACCATACAGATACCGTCACAAGGGACTCTAGGGGCAACCTCACCGGCATCAGTGTTCGACTTGGTAAGGAACGATGATGTGCTTTCATAAGGGTCATCTTTACTGACTAAAGTTTTCTTCGATTCTAGGTATCCTATATCTTCTCTATCGGGTATCTCAAGGAGATGGCGGGTGGACCTTCCCCTCAGATGACATTATACCCGAGGATTGGATAGTACACGACGAATACTCATGCGATGATGGGGATGAGGCAGATCCTGAAACTACAATGTATCAGCCCACACCAGAGCCGAAAAGGGTTATCGATCCCGCATCAATGATGAACGATCGAGAGCTTCGGTCGAAGAAATCTGGTAAAAAGGTTCATATCATGTTGTAAAGTAAGATTGCGCAAGGATTGTTGAGAGTCCCATCAAAGCCACACATGAATGCTTTCTCATTGTCAAAGACGGACATTGTATCTCGATAAGGCACCGAAAATGAAGCTTGACAATATCTCCAGGGTATGAGCTTTTAGGTATGGGTTTTAAATTTAGACTGGCGAAGTTGATTCCAAAAGGAGGTACGAAAATAGTAAAGACAATCTGCCTTATTTTTTTTCGAACTGGGTATATGATTATCTTGGCCTGCATCTTTGAGCTTGGGATGTCGTACATAAGCCCCCGCCCGAGGGCCATTCGAAATCCATTTAGCTAGGAGGGCCCTGTGACTAACAAAAAGTGTTCCTATCAATACGGTAGTCTAGAGCTGGCTTCTCTTAGCTGACACTCCTGCGCCCGGGTCGACTTGCGCAGCTGCATCAGCAAAACACGATGACTCCAGGATGGCCGCGTTCACTAATTCGATATCGGACGGAGGGTCTGTTTGGAAATCGCCTGCCATGGAATGCGTTAGTTCTGCCATCTTCACAGAGTGTATGGTTGTGTTGTTCCAAAGTTCTAGTGAGCTATCTAGAACCGCGCTAGTGTTCATCGCACTTCCCGTTTAGAAGCCATGGCATCTTCAGCACTCAAGCAAGAACGTGATGAAGAAGCGTTTTTTCAGACACGAAATCTAACAAAGGGCTAGACAGAATACTCCACTCCAGTCCAGGTCCGCTTATTGCCATTTCTACCCCCACGCAACTCACCAGTGGGGGAGGCAGAGACAGTCGCAAAGACATCATCAAAGACAGCCATATCCTCAGCAAGAAGCATTTACACTTACCGTAGATTACTATACGACAGTGTGAGAATGGACGCGTAGGTGAAGCCACCAGCAATCTTATTTATCGATCCAGTAGAGAGGTAGAGGGAGGAGCAAGGGAGCCATCCGATCACAATCTGATATGGAGACCTGCATATTCCTTATCATTGTACCGGGCTCGATCGCCCATGTTTTCGGCCCCAGAGACCAGTTCTACCCACAGAATAATGCAAGTCAGAATGTCGTCACTCAAGATGTCGCTGTGATTGGCGGAGGTGCTAATGGCATATGCGGCTGCCAATCTGCAGAAACCGGGCAGATCCGTCCTCATGGTTGAGAAGGAGGATATCCCTGGCGGCCACATCAATACGTACATTGAGCCAGGCACTGGAATCAGTGTGGATTATGGCGTTTAAGCCTTCTGGAACGGTGAGGTGGCATCCACGTTTCGCTGTTTGGAAGACGCAACCGCGGACTCGTTTTTCGCTAGTTTCGATCACACGAGACTATTTTGATCTTCTTGGAATCATGTAAGAGCCACTTCAATTTACCCCGTCGATACCCTTCTACGCCAACTTCCAAACTGGAAAGCAAGTAGTTGATGTTCGGAGCATGTTCGATTTCACACGGTATCAGCATCAGCTCCAGAAGTACCCTTATCTTCTGTATGTTTTGAATATCCCAATTTCGTGTATGAACCAACATCACCATTGTAGTAATCACGGGACTTGTCTTAATTTAGCGATAGATCAACGATAGAGGCCGTAAAATTCATGTAATCTAGCAAACCCCAAAGAAAAGTCCTCCGAAAACAATTTGACCATGCCCACCCAGCGGCTTTCTATACCGAAGCGCCTAATTCAAAAACCCAATCTCCTTCCAGACATGGATATACTTCCTCACAACCTCCTCGCTTACCGCACCTACCTCAGCTAAACTCTTCGAATGTTCAAGACTCTTCTTCACGTCGAGAACAAGTCCACCGCACGACATGCGAAGATAATTGCTATCCAAGAATTCCAACAACGTGGCGGCCGGATTATTGTGCTGAGGCGCTTGTCGTACACGTTCCACCCATTCCTCGAAGGGGATCAGACTGCCAATTTTGAGTTCTTCTGCGAGAATGGTGTTAAGCTGGCTCCAGGGTTGACCGACCGGGTTCTCGATATGGTAAATGGGATGCGGAGTTGTCGTAGAAAGAACCAGATCAGAAAGTGCGGCGGCGACGTCATTCACGGGAGTCCAGTAAGCTTTGCCATCAACATCGGGCAGGGCGCCTAAGGTCTGCGATGACTTGACCAAAAACCCAAAATGCTCCATCGGATTCCAGTACCCGCTTGTCTTGGATCCAGCAATCTGGCCTAAACGGGAAGCCATGGTGCGGAACCGGTGTGGATGCTTGTGCAACGTCTCGTCCAGCATCATTTCGCAACCCCATTTTGCGTCTCCATAGCCATTTGGTAGAACAGAGTCGGCACTGGCTCTCTCTTCTGGCACCTTGGTGACTTTCTCACCATTCCCAAGACCGAAGTGACCGACGACGCCAATGGAAGATACCATCTCGAAGCTGAACTTGAAGTTCTCTGGGTGGCGGGATGCAGCGGCAGATGCAAGGTCGATCAAGTTCCGCATGGTCTGAAATTGCGATTCAAAGCCTGAAAGTGAACGTTTTGCACTCATCGGCCATGCGTTATGGATGAGATGTGTGACGGAGTCGACGAGGGCTTCATATTCAGACGTTGGAAGCCCAAGGTTTGGATTCGAGCTATTAGTCTGAAATACCAGTAGCTTGTGTTTGAGAGCTTCGGGAAATCGGATGCCTTTGCTCCTCATGGCCTTCTGCTGGCGGTCATATGGTTCAGCTTTGTTCTCGCGATTGAGACACACAACCTGCTTCACATCTGGAAGCTGCGCGAGGTGGTACACCAGGTTACCTCCTAAGCTCCCCGAAGCCCCCGTCACTAAGACAACTTTCTCGCTGTCGTTCGGAAGAGGGAGAAGAGATGAAGGGGTGGATACAGAGAAGCCAGCAGTGTACTTGCGAACGTACGCATTGACGGCTTCTTTGCGAGCTGCAATTGACTGTACGTCTATATTCTTGGTCGTGCCGTTGATCTTATTCGTCTGGTCCATCTGGCTGCGATTCTCAGGAATTTCGAGCATCCGATCCGGAATGGATCCATTACGGACAGGGTCATTGTTACTTGGGCCACTGTCACCTATAAGTATCCGCCTCAGGTCTGCCACAGTCGGACACTCGAGGAATAGAGCCTCATGCTGGATGTCAAGTTCAAGCTCGTCGCGGAACCTGCTCACGACAACAAGAGACATGAGCGAATCTACGCCTGTGTCGGCGAAATTCATATCGTCTGTGAGCTCATTTAAAGCGATGCCACTTTCTTCAGAGACAATCTGCAGCACCGCTTGGAAATCCAACTTAGGCAGGGATGGCTGGCGTTCCGGATCCGGAGTAGTAATCCTCGTCGCCGTTGATGTCGGAGCACTATCGCTCCATCGCGGCGTCGATACCCCCGTAGTACTGGTATCTGGCGAACCGCCAAGAAACATTTTCAAATCTCCGACTGTCGGGTGTTCGTAGAAAAGCGCGTTGAAGTCGAGATCGACGTCAAGCTCCTCTTTGAAGCGGGCGCTTATCGTAAGACCCAGGAGAGAGTCAATGCCAACATCGGAGAAATCGGTGCCGTCAGTCAAATCAGTCTCAGCGAGTCCACTTTCCTCCGCAATTATAGACAACGCTTGTGTGAGCTTGGATGCTTGTGCCTCTGCGGGGACTGGAAGAGGTAATCGGGCCACTGGAGCCGGGGCCAGGGTAGTAGAGGACTGCTGTTTCGGTTGGAAAGGCTGTTGCTTTTGCGACTTGCCTCCGCTCTCAATCGATAAGATAACCTTCAACACTCTTCTTGGTACTCCTTGGATCTGGGTACATATTAGTAAGTGCAGGTAGGTACCAGGAAAGGGGGAAAACCACGAACCGCAATCTTCCCGAAGTGCGCAACGATTCTATCGCCATCAAAGATGACAACATCGCCAAGCCACAGCTTGTCGGGACCTTGCTCCATATGTGTATAGGACACGTACTCCTTCTCAAAGTCTATTGCCTCAAACATCTGGAACGAACCCCATCCATGATTCATGAAGACCTCCTCGTCCAAGTCTGTGAAGTCATTACAGTTCATCGTAAAGCCGCAGCTCTGTGTAAGAGCATCTATGATTGCAGGATGAGTGTGAAAGTTCCCATCTCGCTTTACATTGCCAAAGCTGAGTCGACTGGTAGCCTCCAGAGTGTTACTGTTGAGGATTATTTCATCGATAGCTCGGTAGTCATTGTGAAATCGAGCCAATGGTCTTATTGCGCGATACACCATGGGGCGATTGAAGCGAGCCGTTGTTCCCGTAACTATACCAGCTCGTAGAGTATCAAGCTTTCGCCTCACGGTTGCCGAATCCGATTGAAGCGCTTGTTGAAGACCCCCATCGTTGAATCGTACGACACATCGGGAATGTTCTTGCAGTTTCTGTTTGCTCTATAATTCCGTTAGTGATTGGCTTGTACAAGTCACCTCAGCGATACTCACATCAAAAGACATGAACTTGATAGCCACAGTCTGCGATACCCAGTCAGCCTCGGCATGGGCTTGAAGTAGTTGCTTGGTCGCTCCAGATTTCAGGATAAGTGCCTTCGAGATTGTCATGTCGGACACGTCGATTTGTTGATCTTTCTGGTTTGGGAGATGACGTTCAAGCAGGTATTTTCCTAGTGTCAGCGCGATGTCCGCGTACACTGATGGTGTGCAGAGAGGGATACCGTCCACCTCGTGCCCTTGCACAAGTGGACTGAGATCTTTGCGTGTAATGTCTGCCTCTACGACGATACGAGTCTTGCGAGAATCCCCTGATTCCTCGACAATATTGTGTATTGTCGTACTTTCGAGCTTCGTGGTATTTATGCTGATCAGGGGCGGATCTCCTTTGCGAAGCGACCAATCATTCACATACTGGATCCAGTAATCCTTGGTGTCCCAGGAGTATGCAGGAAGCGAAAGGACTTTATGCGAAGCCTTGAAGTCTCGATGGTATTCTGCCCAATGTATCTCAGCACCTGCGCAGTAGAGCTTTCCCAGTGTAGGGCCCAACGTCTGCCAGAGACCTCTACCACGTTGAGACGAGGCTAATGCTTCCGTTTGCGGGCCAAGTGTGGCTTTTACCATGCTTGAAATGGCCGGGTGTGGACCAATCTCGAGCATTATCGTTGATGCATTAATAAGATTCTCATTTTGGGCAGAGATCAAGGCCTTCATCATGTTGACAGGCTCCCGGGCATGTTTCGCCAAGTGTTCGGGGTTGAAGTGGCCAGCTTCATGAACAACGTCGCCGTGAAGAGGGCAAATAACCGGAATATTTGGGTGGGAAAACGTGACGGTGTTTGCAGATTCTTGCAGGTCAGCAAGTATTGGATCCAGTTGAGAAGAGTGGAAAGCGTAAGGGACCTTAAGGATTGTCGACAGAATCCCGGAGTTGCCGAGAAGGCTTTTTACGGTAGAGATACGGTCGTTTGACCCAGCCAGAACGGTCTCAATGGGCGAATTGAAACACGCAAACTCATCCTTGGAGTTGTTGAGTATCTTTCTGACATCCTCCTCTGAGCCTTTGATAACAAGCATTGCATGTGTATCACGAGTGCACTTTGCTTGGATCAATGTTGCCCTCGTTCCCACGAGATAAAGCGTATCCACATCCGATAGAACACCCGAGACGTTAAGAGCGGCATACTCTCCGAGGCTATGACCAGTAACAGCCATCGGCGTAATATTCCATGTCTTGTACAGTTTGCTCAAACAAATCTGCATGCAGACACTTGCTAGATGGACTGCAACAGGAGAAAAGCTGCTCATGTCTACCGCAGTGGATTCGATGACGGGAAGCATGGACTCAAACCCGAGACTTCTGCCCAATTGGTCCAGGCGAAGCATTTCTAGGCGAAAGACGGAGAAGTTTTCGAAAAATTGCTGACCCATTCCTGGATAGAGAGCTCCCTGGCCAGTGAAAGTAAAAATGACTTTTGGAGCACTCTTCGGCCTTGTCAGTCCTTTGTTGTCGTTGAGTACCGTCATAGCCTGGGCACGGATGTCTTTTACGGTGGCACCGAAAAGCATGACGCGATGTGGATGTTGTATTCGACGTGCTGTCGTAGTGTACGACAGTTGAGGCAGAGAGATATTCGAATTCTTGTTCAGGCATTCGAGCAGTGATCTGAGATTACCCTGGAGAGAGACACCATTCTTTGCCGAGACTGCTATGACATGATGGCTGCGTGTGTCTGGGGAAAGCTTAGACAGATCGGTTCCCAGTGGTGCATCTTCAAGTAACAGTGCCGAATTGCCGCCAGCCGCACTGAAATTGTTGACGAATACATATCTTGAACCTGCAGAGTCCGAATTTCTTTTCCATTCAATAGGCTTGAGAGCGATGTTGACGTTACGTTGTTCGAGATCAGTCGGGAATCGGTGATTGATCTTGGTTTTGATCCCACAATGTGGCACTATCGTGTCTTTCTGCATCATCAGCAACACCTTCATTAAACTGCTCACACCAGCCGAAGCTTCTCCATGGCCGATGTTAGCCTTTGCGGAGCCAATATAGAGATTTTGGTCTGTTGATCGACCTCGATCGACCTTCGAAGGTGATGGGGCAAAGGTATCCAGAACGCTTGACATTTCTCCAGCATCACCAGCTTGAGTTCCGCTGCGTAAAATCAGCTATCCGATGGCAATATGTATTAGAAGACGTCTAGGTTGGAAGTAGACTTACGTTCCATGCATCTCAACGTAACCCACGGCATATGGGTCCACGCCACCCTGACTCAGAACCTTTTTGAATATGGCACGCTGTGCCCCAACATGCGGCCGAGTAATAGACTCCGATTCGGCCGAGTGGTTGGTGTATGCTCCCAGAATGACTCCCAATATCGGATCATTGTCAGCTAGAGCATCGTCGAGTCGTTTGATGATTACTGTCCCGATGCCCTCGCCTCGGCAGTATCCATCGGCAGAGTCGTCAAACGTTTTACAGTTACCAGTCCTTGAGAGAAAGTGGCCTCGATCAAGCCCTGCCGTGAAGTCGGGATTTGTAAGAACGTTTGTTCCGCCAGCAATGGCTGTATCTAAATTTTGGCGTGCAAAGTCAGTGCATGTCTCAGATTTATTTCGAACACTGTCATTGCTTACCAATGTCGCCACGCCATAGTGAATTGCATGCTATGTGTATGCCTGCGAGGCTCGAAGAACAGGCTGTGTCGACCGCATAGCTGGGACCGCTGAATTTAAAGCAGTAATTGATGCGGCCTGGGATGAAGGCTCTATTCCCTCCTGGTATAAAATACGTGTCGATGTTTTGGGCGCTGTTTGTCTCCATCCAGTCGTTGCTCGTTACGCCATAAAACACCCCAACACGATCCCTTCTTGTAGAGGGAGTGGCATCAGGCACAATACCAGCTTGCTCAATTGCCTCATATGCCGTCATCAAGGCAAGCCGCTGTGCAGGGTCAATCTGTGGAGCCTCGCGTGGTGATATGTTGAAAAACCGAGCATCAAACTCAGCTGGATTATCAAGCCAGCACCCATATGGCGTCGCGCTGGTGTTTTTATGAGATCCAGAGAGATCAACGTGGGTATTTGAGTCCCAGCGTAGAGGAGGAACCGGCTTATGTACATCGAGACCTTGGTATAGGAGGTCCCAAAATGCATCAACATCCTTGGCTCCTGGGAAGCGGCCAGACATACCGATGATAGCAAGCTTTGGTTTCTTAGATGTGGAAGATGAGCTGTGCGTCAATGATGATGATTTCGTATAAGGATGCGTCGGAGACGTCAACATACGCAACGAGGTCTGTCTGAACTCGTTGTGGATGATTTGGTCAGCAGTAGTTCCGATGGGAATCACGGAGAAAGATTGGGCACCAGCTTCCCCAATCCAACTCTGTATCTCATCTAGAATACTGCGCCAATTGATAGGCTGCAACAGAATTTGCCTCACAGCATCTTTGAGAATCGTCGTAAAATTGTGCTTTCCAGAAGTGTCCTTGTTCGATGGTAAGATTCGTATTGACTCCTGCAAAGCGCTGCCATCGGTAGAGATTTCTGCAACGATATCACCAATATCAAACTCGGAATACAAGTGCGGCGCATGATACGGTCCGTGTACGGGGATGCTTTTAAACCTTCCACTTGTGAAGATTCCCGATTCGATGAGAAGTTGGATGGACGTTGGCGGTCCACTCACGGTGATCCAGTCTTGCCCATATGCACTGATATAAGGCTTGCTCGTCAAGGGCAATGACTGGGAAATGTTAACAGAGGCGATTGTAGATAGAGTCCAAGCCGGATATATACTTACACTTTGATCGCAGAACTTGCGTACTTGCTCAACAGATGCGGCTCCGGGGATGATGACTGACCATTTCTGGGTTGACCCATTCAATGGGGAAATTCGGCTTGCGGCATCAGTGACGACCATGCCAATCCTGAAAGCTACAACTACCGCGTCGACAGCCAGAGAGAGAAGATGCAATACATCACGGCTGCAGCTGACAGCAGCGGCGGCGAGCGCTCCAGTGCAAAGGCCAACAAGGCGAGATGTGCCTGGACTGTAGTTCCAACTCTCGGCTTCGCTTTTGCTGGTCAGCGTTCGCCGCTTATGCGATGAGAGGAATTTGCAGCTTACCTGATGAACATGGCGAGTTGATACATACAAGTCACGGCCATATCGAGTGGTACACATCGCTTCCCGCCCTGATCCCAAAGGAGCAAATCCTCAGCAGAAGTGAATCGAGGTAGGTCATCCCTGGCTTGGACAGGTAGTTTGTAAATCTCTAGTCGGATGGCACTGTATGCTTTCTCCACGAAGGCTTCGAGAATTGGATTGTCTCTGCCCTTCAATAGAGTCTTTAGATGAGGTTGGATGTCGTAGGTCTGGTCGCCAAAGAGGTACAACTTCAAGTGGTCCGCCATGTCGGTAATGGCGTTGAACTCTACTCTGTGTTGAGGAGAATACTAGGGAGAATCGGCTCCATATAACAACGATATGCCACCGATGAGGCACTATAAGCAGTCCCCCACGTTATCGTTCTCAAGCTCATCAACGGTCTGAAGCTTATCGTTCATGATGCTCTTCGGATCTTGGCGGCCTAGACTTGGGCTCTGAAGACTCCAGAGGTAAGTAACCGAATGCCCCCGCCGCCTGTCCTTGTGCCCGAGTATAAGTCATCGTGGGTCATTCAAGGGCCGATTGGTTTAGGGTACTCTGACGATGGTTAGGGCTGTTGCCTGCTCGATATAAGATAGGGCGGGTGAGACATTACGAGACGCGAGATTGAAGTCAGCGATCATCCGATGAGAGGCTGGCGATGAATGTGTAACATTATGTAAGGTGGACCGTGCGCGCGTATACTGAGGTACGTTATCGACACCAGTCTCGACTGATGCAGGAGGATAAGAGCGAAAGCCCAGAGGGCGCCCCCGCGTAACCATCTGACGTGAGCTAACACGCTCAAAATGTCGGATCGCCCGCCTGCTGCTCTGTGAGAATACGCCTGTCGGACTATGGGAATTGTATAAAGCGTTTCGCTCGGCGCTACATGCCATGTATCGCCTTGTCACGAGTCATGCCCGACGGTGAGCATATCAGATCGGGTCCCGGACGCCCGAAGCTACGCAGCAGCTGTAATGGGTGCGGGACGTCCAAGCTACGATGCGATAGAGGTCAGCCGGAATGTGGCCGATGCCTCTCTCACGGTATTCAGTGCGTCTATGGCCTGTCTCGGAAGATGGGGAAACCTCCCCGCCAGCGCCGGCCTCGCGACGATCAGCTTGCCACCCCTTCGTCCTCTACCGCCACAATCATCACGGTCGACGCGCCCACAGCCTGGGACATACTCGATGATCCTCTGATGCTCCAACCCGATGCATTTGAGTCCTTGACTTCATTCACCAGCCTGGATTTTGCGGATTGGGCCAGCATAGACCAGTCCAATGGCACCTACTCCACCGAGAGCATCACACAGGGGTCGTCCAGCGGTCATGAAACTCCACACCCCAATACCGCTTCCACTGCACTAGTCCGCGAGAGTGGTCATGACTGCTCCCGAGAGGCTTACGACATCCTGGGGAGTCTGTCGCTCTTCAATCTCGACAATCCCGACAATCCCGACAACCCCTCTGGTTCAGCGTCGAACATAGGGGCGGCTACCATCCAGATACCACTAGACCACGTGCTACGGCTCAGCCGTGAAGCTGGAGAACGCCTTAGCAAGCTCACAGCGTGCTCCTGCCCCCCGTGCACCAACTTTGCGTTGCTCTGTGCCTCGATTATCTCGCGCGTGTTGAACTGGTATCGACAGGCTGCATCCAGTGCCAGCACAACAGCTGCTTCGGTTACACCCGCGAGCATAGCTGTGGGATCATTCAACGTGGACGATCTTCGCGTGCAGGCTGCATTGAAGATACAGTTGCTGCTAGGTGAAATGAGGCGAGCAGGTGTTCTGATTGATCAGTTTTCTTTACACAACAGTGGCCGGTTGCAGCACCCAGACGAAGCGTCCCATGGAGGTGTCGAAAGCCTTTATCAGAACCTAGATTCATGGTTAAGGGGCGAATATGCGAGAATAATCGGGATGATGAGGTCGAAATTGAGAGAGCTCAATGCATGAATTCTTGAGAGATATCTACTCATTGCACTATTCTATTAATATAAACCGAGATTCCCCGCAGCTCATATGTTTCATTGGTCGCAATCTCCCATTGCTTCTCGATCATTTGACGCCTTGACCCATCTTGACTTCCACACCGTTCACCAAGGGTTGACAGATCTTGAACCCCCATAGAATTCCGGCAAGCGCGATATCGAGGGAGTATTCAGCAAGCCGGGTTCATAGACAGGTTCGCCTTCCCGTACTGAAAGTGCAGTGGCCTCGCTTGTACGGATCGCTCATAGCAGCGTACTCAGAGCTGTACAGCGGGTGTTGAAGACAACGCTTCGGCATGAATTCAAATAGATTCTCGAACCGCTGAGGGTCGAAATGGAAGAAAGCCGTGTTCACTACCAAAATCGTTCCTTTCGGAATAATATGGTGTTTGTATCGGGCATCCTCGCTTGCATATTACCGGATTCCTGGTGCAAGAATCGGGTTCATGCAAAGCATTTCTTTAACGCAAGCGCAAACATAGGGTAAATTGAGCAGCCGGGTAGGTCCAACGACACGCATGAGGTCTTTATGCGCATCATCTTGCACCTGCTGGTTCGCGTCCAGAGAATGAATCAAACTATTCACTCAATCCTTGGGCATACCACAATTCTTTACTCTCATAAATCTCGCGAGCACTTCCTTGGCAGCTTCGTGAGCGATCCTCTGCCCCGGGTGTAATGCCTTGGGAAGCATAGCCAATGACGGGAATTCGTCAACCAAAAAAGCACCGAAGTCATTTCAGTCTGATCAAGCAAGAGATGATCCGAGTAAGACCCGACCTGCAAGAATGGTCCAGCGCCGCATGTCGGGAAAATGCATGCTATACTCGGTGCCATTGCCTGGCGAGCTCTTCACCGATACACCGCGCATGTACATCAATGCGCACACTAGGGATATCCCTTGCATGGCAATATTCCAGAAATTCTTATAAAAAATAAAATCCTTGATTAACCTCTGTTGAGAGAAAGCTGGAAGACATTAAGAGGGTCAACGAGAGTGAGAAAATCTTCCATTTCTCTACGGACTCTCATAAAGAAGCCGAGGGGTGGTTGTATGAGGCTGACAGGAAGTGACTGTCAGTGTTTGTATACACTATTCGTCCGTGTAAAAATAAGACGACTGGGGAAGAAGCAAGTGGGAAACATGCTGATGGAGACATGCTATTCTGAAGGTTTTGTGGCCAGCCTATCTGGTGTTATCTATGCGGGAGTAAGCTTGTTGGCTTTCTGTTCTCAGCACCGTTTATAAGGGCTTCAAATATAACCAAAAAAAAAAGATAGCAGGAGGTAATTGCAATATACCATTAAAATGGAGTCGGTTGTGGTGGTAAGACGGTGACGGTCAACACGAAGAAATTCGTATTTTATGGTGGCCTTGATCAGGCATGGAAGTATGTTACCAATCCGAAGGGACCTGCTTGAGTCAAATTAGACTGAAAAATGTTGGCGTGCCACGAATGTAGTATTAACAAGAAATATTCTGTCAGAATTGCCGCCAGCAATAGCCTTCACAGCTTAATCCGGTATGTTATGCTAGTTTGGCATGACCGCTCTCTCCGTCGAGTCCAAAGCCATGTGTACAATCCTGATGAAATCAAGTTTCTGGATGGGCAACTCTGGCACACACGACTCACTCAGCTGCTCCAAGCTATACACAGTGCCCGAAGCAAATATCTTACTGGAGCTTAGCAATTCCATATACCTGTGTAGATGCAACAAAAGATATCATCTGCCCTCTCATCCCCTTTGTTCACTTATTCTTCTACCACATCCCTAATACCCTTTGCTTTCAATTCCCCTTCAAGGAAGTGCAGGAAATCTACATAACAGGTATCTTTACCAAGGCTCTGGGAAAATTCCGCAGGATCTTTCAAGTTCATGCGGGACACTTCGTCGGTTTCGCCTGACCGCTCCATGGTTGTTTAGTACGGGGTGTTGTAATCCCACGTGTCTTGGATCTGCTTCGGCGTGGCTCTGAGGGCTCAGAGGGACATGGGGTTAGTGTGTAAGATGATCTGATGTGACGGTGAGTTACTGTGGGGCATGTGAAGAGAAGGCAATTGCTTACTCTGAAAAATTTCCTTCCATCGTGTGTGGTATAGAGTGTGTTGAACGGTGAGAAGTTCGGATGCCTTCTTCGCACTCTCCTCTGTCAGATTCTTGGCGTGCATGTACCCTGTGGTAGCTGTGGGGGAGAGCTGAACGTACATCGGGTCAGCGTGACACTGTGACATTCTAGAGCGGAGTGTTCAAGTGAATACGATCAATTAGTGATGAGATAAAGCTTTTCCAAGCTCCTGGCAGCACATTTATCCATCGGTAAAGGACATAAGAGTTGACCTATCTCCGGTTTAGCATGCGGTGAGTTGCAGGTGTACAAGTCGCTCCAATGACAAATGTGTCAGACGTACGAAGTAAAGTGTCCGATTGTACAACCTTGGAAGATGCATGTACGATGTTAGTAGCGATGTACGATAAGCGATGTACGATAAGCTGAGTTCCGAGCACCAAATATCAATTTATTCGATTTGTACGGTTCATTGATTGCAACTCGCAAAATGAAGAGCATGTGACTTGGTTGATAGATGCCTACGAAGTAGTTGCATCACGAAATGCAATTCTTTAGGGTAAGAAACAAATAAGAAAAATCGTCACGGCCAGTCCGGGTTTTCATGTGTCTTAACCTGTAGATATTCGCTATCTCACGTAGCGCCTGTACGAGACTTCACCTCCAACACCGCCATAGTGCTCCCAAACGGCCCAACAACTTATCCTGGTTCTAAATCAGGACTTGTATTAGCAATCACACTTTTTCAGTTCTCTGACCCTCTCTCCTTATTGTTCCCAATCTGTAGCATAGTCAAATCCCTGAGGCGCGCAATGCGCTCAACCGATACTGGCACAGATTCAGGTATGGGAAGCACCGCGTCCATGATTACGTTTACCACAAAATCTTATACTGAACTACTCATATCGACGACAAGTAAATCATCAGAAAAACATTGACATGCGAATCCAGCCATAAGATGCCTGAGATTAAGCCCACTGCTATTCTTCACATGATTCATGTATGTAGAAAACTTGCTCATAAATACTTTGTCCCTCCCAAGATGGTCTAAAAATGGGGTATCGGTCTTGAAAGCCTTATTGTATCCCGTCTCGTGGGTACGCATACTGCCGGGTCCTCGTCGTTTGTGTGCCGCGGCCATGTGCATTGCTATTGGTGCGTACCTCGCGCACATGTACGTAGCATAGTTGTAGACATCCGGATTTTTGGCAATAATCGAAGAGGTCGTTGAATGACTTACATGTTTGCCTTCCGGCTCTTCGCGGAAGAGCGCATTGGTCATGGCCATTCGAATGAGACTCTTGATCCGCTGCTCAGGGATACCAGATACAGCTGCCAGGTAGGCATAGCTGATAGCGTCGTAGAGGGGAACAAGATGGAAGATGTTGTATTGGCAGAGCCATTCCAGGGAGGCAATGTAGTGGAACTTTACGGCATTGTAAGCAACAGATAAATAGTAGACGAAAAGGTGTGATGTATGACCTACCCCAGTAGCCAAGTAAGGCGGAAACTCACTGGGCTCAATAACGAGCTGAAATATTTGTAGCGCTGCTGAGATAAGATTTTGCTGCACCTTGAGAATCTTTTGCGGCGCATCCCCAGTGATAACGACGCTCAGTCCATCGCTGTCAAAAGAAAGTTGAAGAAGCCTGTGGGCGTACAGATATTTGCTCACAATATTGGCATTTTTCGCCATGTTCCTACTCAGGCCCACAAGGGAAGACATGTCAGGAAATCTGTTTTTTCTGACCGCTCAGTTGCCTAATCACCAATTTTGAAATCCCTGCTATCATAAATCGCCCAGCTCGCCTTGGTATACGAGCTCACATTAGCTCTCTCGGCTCTTCTACTATCGGAGACATATAACTCCAAGTTTATAATTCCGATCGGAGCCCGACGTAAAGTCCCACAAATGGATGTTTGTAAGTCCTTAGATGTCGGAGTAAGACGGGTTTATATTCACGGCTGTACCACCTAGGCAAAACCATCATTGGTCCAAGTACATTTATCCCAATGGGGTGATATATACGGTGCTCAGCCGATATATGAGTTTACTAAACAACCAAATACTAACGAGACAGGAGTGGTAGTTACGATGTCGCAGCCGTGGGAGTCCGGTCGTGAATAAGGTCATTGACTTAGGGGGGTTGAAGACTAGTGCCAACGAATGCCAGAGAAGTGTTTCTTTAATCACGGCCTCGATATAGGGCATATTGTCGCGGTCCTGAAACCCCGGTAATCGTTCAGAGCCAACAACACGATCAACCTCTTCTCTCGCTTTCGCTTGGACTTCGGGAAACGCAGTCATGGTCAAAAAGAAGAAACTTAACCCTACAGCATTGGAATACGCTCTACCAGCATAGAGAGCAGCAGCGGTCTGTTCAGTGTCCATTTTGTCCTCTGCGTTGGGGTTGGCGCGGAGAAGACGTTCGGCACGGGATGGCTTCGCTGAGTTTTGTGACATTTTCTGCTTCACGGATTTCACGGGTAAGTTCATGCAATCGCCTGAATCTTTCCTCCACTGCTGCGCTGTCTTTTTGAACCCAGTCCCAGGGACCCAAGTCGGCAGAAATTGAAGCCAGGGGATGACTTCAACCATCCAAGCGCCTACTACGATGGCTTTGCTGAAATCTTCCATCACTTCATTTATCAAGCGCGCCAGAGCGTCCGGCGTATGAGGGGAAGGCGTGTATCCATAAAGCATAGCCAGCATGAGTGATCCAGATTCCCTGTGTCTTGTCAGGTTCTATTCATACATGATAAAGGTCATATTTCTCACTTTTCAAGATGGCTAATTAAATCTTCAGGGGTTTTCAATGTCCGCGGTAGAAACTGTCGTACTTCCAAAGCTATTACAGAATGAAAACAGATGATTGCGCTTAGGATCCCAAGCTGCCCACCTGCCAATTTGCGCTGACGGCGAAGGATGTGATCGTTGGAGCTAAACGACATTCGTTCGTTGTACCCACACCTATATGACCGTTCAGTCAATACCCAGTTAAGTCATGGAATATGAACAACCTACACCTCTCCCGCAAACATCTGGCGCCCCCTCGGAGAATGTTTAGCACCTCTACTGTCCAAAACCTCGAGTGTCGCTTCCAAACCGTGCATCAAAATGACACAGTCTAGCCAAGGAGCTTGATGGTACACATCGGACCATAGAGGTCTTTGAACTCGAGCCAGCGCCTCCACTGCAAAATGCCATTAGGAGAAAGATCTGCAATGCTTCCTAGCACGGGAATGCCCTTAGGTCCTGGCGGAAGAGGTAGAGTTTTAGGCGTGAGGCCAAATTTCTTGACAAGATAGACAAAAGGCAGAACGGCTGCAATGAATTGCAAAGATAGATAGGTAGCTATCGCTAAGAAATTGCTTCTAACGCAGTACTTGTAAACAGTAGTAGTAGTAGTAGTATTAATTTAAACGTCTAGTAAGGACGTAAGCTATAAACCTATGTACCTGCAATCTCCTCCTAAGGGGAATAAAAGACGCGCTAAGCACGTTAAATATAAAGGTTAGTTAGTGTAGTAAACTGCCCCTAGGAGCCTGTAGAGTTATCTAAGCCTACTAGTTAGCTTGTAATATATAAAAGTTAGCGTAAGGGCGAGTTAGTGTAGCTGCCCCTAGGTATGTAAGTAGCCTTATAGGCTATTTATAAAAGGTAGAGGCTGCATGCACAGTTAATTCTCTGCTAGAAAACGCTAAGACTTTTTAAATAAGGGGGTTAAGGTGTATATAGAGGGGAGAGACAGAAAGAAAAGTTATAGAGATAGCTAGTGTAGCTAAGTAGAAGGGCAAGTAAATACATAGGTAGAGTTACTACCCTATCTACAAAGCAAGCCTAAGAGCAGAAAGGGCTATCTTAGCATGTAGGCTAGGGTTCTGCTCTAGCAGTTATAGGCTCCTTTAGTTATGCTAGAGTAGCCTAACACATAGTAGAGAGACCTATTATAAGGTAGTAAGAGCAAGGAAGTCTACAAAGTCTTCTAGGTAGTTAAGCAGCGTTCTAAGGTACGCCTTACTATCCTTGTAGTCCTCTAGGGGAACAATAGGCTAGTGCAGCTAGAAGCGAAAAGCCTTCTAGCTATAAGAGTAGTAAATAAGGTAATCTAGTGTCTTATAGTTACTGTAGAAGCAGTATAGCTCTGCGTCCTTATACCTAAACTTCTTATAGTACTAGGTAAAGTCTCTATGTATAGTACAGATAGCTAGTAACTTGCTAAGCGCTCGTTGTTCTAAGCGTAGTCCTTTAGGCTCTGTAACATTGTAAGGCAGCTGCTAATATCTATACTAGGCTAAGAGTTTAGAGGCGTAGGCAGACTACTATTAATAGGCTATAAGCCTATCTAGTGCCTAAGCGTTAGAGTAGAGGCTAGTAATAGTAGGTTTAGTAGCTTATCTATATAGTTCTTAGAGGCTTTTAGCCTCCTAATTAGCAAGTGTGTTAGCCTATTCGTTACCCTTAAGGCTAGTGTAGCCTAAGGCCTATTTAACTTTAATATTAAGTATATCTATAGCCTGCTAGTAGTTAAAGAATGCCTATTAGAATAAGAGGGCGGCAGTGCTATAGAGGTACTAGATAACTAAGGTACTATTAATATATATCTAGATGCGTTAGAGGTGCTGTATAGCTCTAGTAAAGGTAAGTATACGCTAAAGAGCTTACTATGCCTCTATAGCCTCTGCGTTAAACACGTAGGATTAGAGGTTAAGTAAGCTACTACCTTTAGTAGATAGTTTCTGCCCTTAGTATATAGTATAGCTATAGGTAACTCTCTTAACTCTATTAAGGTATTACTTAGATCTATCTAAGAAGACAGTAACGTTATTAGTTAGCAGTGTTACCTACTAGGTAGTAAAGGCTTTAGCTACTACAGCTTTCTAGACTAAACTAGTAAGGTCTGTCTTATATCTAGGTAAGTAGTAGAGGAGTGTAAGCAGCAGGCGAGGTACTGCAGAGAGGAGGCAGCTAACAATTTAGACCTAGGTTTAAGGCTGCTAGTGTCCTCTAGCTCCCTAGCTCTAACTAATAAGGGGGATAGTAGTTTAGCTTACTAGAGGGTAGTGTTTATCTACTATGCGTAAGTAGATAGCAAAGCAGTACTATACTTATTTAAGTACTACTAAACCTAAAGGTAAGCTAGCGTTATAAAACAGCGCTATAGTAGAGGTAGTATAGAAGACTAGGAGTACTCTACAGGCTGCTAGGGCAATTATCCTATCTATAAGAGTAATGTGTTCTCTAAGTCTAGTGCTAACTTCTAGCGTACAAGAAGCCTTTGTAATCCTTAGAGGTTTAGTATAGCCTTTGTACTACGCCTCTGTACTATATAGTAGGCGTAGAAGGACGTAGGTTATAACAGCTTTGCGTAAGGAGCTAGCTAGAGAGCTATAAACTGTCCTAGTAAGGCTGTAGATGTAGTAGGCTACTACCCTAGCCTTAGTAGCCTAAATGTAGACGTATTACTTAAAGCTAAGTTTATAATTAAACTAGACTCTAAGCTAGCGTAGAGCTAGCGTCTTATTAGTGCCTGTAATAGGGGTAATAGTAAGAGTCTTATTAACTACTAGTAGGAGAATATGTGTCCCTCTCTATCTAGTAAGATAGATTATTTCGCATTTCTCTAAGGCGAAGACGACGTAGTTATTATTACCCTACTAGTTAATCTAATAAATATCCTCTATAATAAGCCTATTACTCTCCTTAGGGGTATATACTGCGTAGAAGAGGTATACATTATTAGCGTAACTAAAATAGTAGCTAGTGTCCTATATTATTAGTTTAGCTAGGTAAAGAGTGTAGAGAACTAGAGACAGCAGAGAGCCCTGCGGGGTACTACACTCTACAGGGTACTATAGAGTAGTAGTTTTCCTAAGCTAGACTTAGATCCTGCAGCTAGAGAGGAAGCTGCCTACAAGCTATATTATAGCTACTAGCTAGCCTTACGCCCTTATTTAGTGTAGCAGCTAGTAAGAGAGTAAGGCGTTAAAGGTACCTTAGACATCTATAGTAACTATTATAACGTGTTGCCCTTAGGCAAAAGCTTGTTTAGCTTTATAGGTAAAGGCTGCTACTAAGTCTATTACAGACTATTTAGAGAGAGCGCTGCTATAAAGAGAGCTAAGAACGCTGTATAGTATAGCTATCTAGGCTATACGTTAGGCTATAACCTATTTAATGCCCTTACTTATAACTATACATAGAGTAATAGGGCGCATAGAGCAGGGGGATAACTAGTCTCGTTTACTAACCTTAGGGATTATAGCTACTTTAGCTAACTTCTATACTACTAGGTAGTAGCTTATACATAGGATTGCCTAGTAAATTACAAGGAAATAGTGCTTAATTAGGGCCTAGCAGGCCTTTAGGATGTAGACAGTAATCTTGTTAATTCCTAGAGAGGTGCTAGAAACACTAATAGTATTGCGCTCTATTTTCTCTATAGAGAGCTTAACCTGCTATAGCAGGGTAGAGTATAGCAATAGTAGTAGCAGCTCTAGCAGGTTATTATTAGCACTAAAACGCCCTAGAATAGCTTCCTAGAGGGCCTTAGCCTTCTCTAGGGGCTTAGATATAGTACAGTCCCTAACAATAAGGGGTACTTCTAGTTAAGTAGGTTTAAGTTTATACTATCTAATAATCTAGAAAAGGTCCTTATTATTGCGCACGCTATTAATAGTGTGCCGCTAGTAGTCTTATTTTACTGCCTAGACTATAGAGAGAAAAGCCTTCTTCTCTTCTATAAGTCCTAGGTTAAAGCGCTTAACATGCAGGTAGTCCTTGTACTAGGAGCAGTACTTAGAGGTCTACTAGAAAGTAGCTCTACTTACTCTCTAGTCCTTCCTACCTACTGTGTGTAGAGCGTCTATAATAGCCTTTGTAAAGGCTGTAGTATAGGTCTTAATGTCTAGAGAGGAGTAGATAGAAGCTAGGTTAGGCACGTAGGCTATCCTAAGCTTTACTAGGCTAGTAAACTTAAGGAGAGCAGTTTCTAGTAGGCAGTAGTAGAACTAGTTAAGGGGCTCCTAGCCTTATCTAGAGATAAGAGTAACTATTATGTTATAATCTAAGCTGCAATAAAGGTCCTCTCTTACTATTGTAAAGGCAAATAGGATATTAGAGAAGGTAAGATTAATAACGTATCCTGCTCTATAAGTAGCTACACTAGGCTTACTAATAAAGTCTATACTACTATTAGTAGACTAGCGTACTAGTTTAGCTCTTCTATAGGCTATAGTAGCGCCTAGTTTAAAAGCATCGTGCTTAGTATTAAAGTCCCTACTAATTAAGTAGCGGCTAGGGGGGGTTAGGTTTGTAACAGTATCTAGGGCCTGTGTAGACTATAGTTACCTATAAACATTTAGGATAGAGGTGCTGTTAACCTTAATCTATTGTAAATCCCTCTAGTAAAGCGCTAGCTAGTAGGTAACGCTAAGTTTTACCCTCTTAAGAGTGTAGGTTATAACCTAGGGGCGCTAAGCCTCCTAGTCGTTGCGTTCCTCTTCTTCTTAGGTATCTACTAGTAGGTAGTGTTTATAGCCTAGGTAAGTAGAGGTGCGCGTATTCTAGTAGGTAAAAAGTTCCTGTATACAGAGTATATTAATTCTATTCTTAAACGTGAGCATAAGAATAGATATATAGCAGGGTAAGCTCCTACTAACGTTTACCTAACCTATCTATAGGTTTTTCCCTCTTCTAGCAGAGAGGCAGCGTTACTAAGAGTGTCCTAATATAAGGATTTAGAATCTATTATAGCAGTATCCTTAGTAGAAGATAAGGCAGTGTAGTCTCCTTATTAGGTTACAGACTAGGCAGAGAGTTTAATAAGATTTAGGCTTAGCCTAGCTGCTGTTATAGTCCTCTAGGGCCTGCTTAACTAAGGTATAAAAGTAGATAGAGTAGACTTAGCCTATTTTCTCCTCTTAGCTAGGGCAGAGGCAGTATCCTTTAAAGCCCTGCTGCTGCTAGTAACCTCGTCACAGTCTAAACAAGTACTAGGCGCTATTAGGTTAGGTATAGATATAGGTATAGGGCTAGTTAAGTCCTTAGAGGACTATAAGAGACCTGCTATAGCCTAGGTAGCAATCTAGTATACCTAGTTATAGGCGCAACGCCCTGCCCTTTAGAAGAGAGTAATTTTCTTCTTTGTAGGCTGTTAGAGCTTGTCCCTAATTTATTTAAGGACAGCTAGGCATATAGAGTGCCTAGATCTGTAAGGTCTAAGGTAGTTAGCGTACTAGTTAGGATATATACAGTTATCTCTAAAAGGCCTATTATATTCCTAGAACCTGCTACTATACTTACTATAGCAGTTCTCCTAGAGGCACTTTACAGAGTTATAGTACCTCTAGTACCCTAGGTTATAGCGTTTAATAACTAGCCTTTTTGTAATTTATTTAGCCTAATTACTCCTGCTAAAAAGCTAGAAAGGGCAGACTAGCTAGGCAAAGGAGACAATCTATATAATTAAGCCTGTAGGGGCTAGTCTATGCCTAGAAAGGTAGTAGTTAATAGGCTCTATACTAGTTTAGATACAGGCTTCTTCTTCTACTATCTTAGTAGTAGTAAGGACGTTAGTACCTGTAATTAAGCAGTAGGAGCTAGCTACGTTCTATATAGTATAGTTATACTAAGTCTGCAGGATAGTAGCGCTATTAGCCTTAATAGACCTTAGTATAAGCTCTTTACTCTCCTAGCCTATAAGTAGCTAGTAGACAGCCTTATTAGCTAGTATAAGAGCCTAGCTAGTCTTAGTCTTAGTAGCCTTAGGGAGATCTTCTAGTAGAGTCCCTGTAGCTTTACAGATAGCTTTGCAGATTACCTAGAGTAATAAGTAATTTAGATAGGCTATAGCAGGCATAGTAATAAGGATATATAGGTCCTCTTTAACTACAGTAGGCTTCTAGGTAAGGATAGCAGGTCTAGCCTTGCGTCCTCTACCTCTTTAAGACTTACTCTTAGTAGTAGAGGGTCTACTATCTTCTCTTAAACTCTTAGAGGTTGCAGTAATGCCTGCCTAGCTAATGTAGTAAGTATTAGCAGTTTCGCTTCTAGTAGTAGTTATACTCCTGCTATAGGAGTAGCTATTTATCCTAGTGTTAGGCAGGTAGTTTAGCTAGCTACTAGATAGGTTTATACTATTACTATAAGCGCTAGCGCTGCAAGAGCTATTACTAGTGCTTTAGGCACTTAAGGGGGTATTTAAGGCTGCTATATTATAGGCTTATAAGCTAATAGTAGCTAAGGAGGTAAGGGCTTAGATAACCTAAAGGCGAAGTTCTGTAGTAATAGGCTTGTTAGCAAGGCCTTAGAATAGCTCTATACACTTATTAATAGCCTCTATAATAGCCTTAATAATATTCTTCTAGGTCTTATAGGCCTAGCGTACTGTAGTAAAGTGCAGAGTAAGTGCACTAGTAACTGCATTACCCTTAGAGTACTTATTAAACGCCTCTCTACTAAGATTTAGCAGCGTAATAGGGTAAAGCCTAAGTGCACGCTTTTCTAAGTAGTACAAGTTACTCTAGTAAGCTAATTTAGGCTCTTTAAGGCGTGTTCTTATAAGTGTAGGCGCTGTAGTGTTGCAATTTAGAGTTATATTACTACTACTACTACCCCTAGAACCTTCTATTTTAGCTAACTAGAACTCTAGAAGCTTAGAGGGAGGGAGGAGAGTCTATTTTTCGATAAACAGACAGTTTTTAAGTTAATTTAGATAGAAAAACAAGGGTACTATAGAAAACAAAAAGTTAGTGTTAGTGTGTACTTGTGAACAGGGGACCTTTAACTGGCACTTATCTGGAACAGCTATACTTATTTCTATCGTATCTGCATTCATTGCAAGCGGAAAGTGAAGCACTCGGGTCAATTAAAGTCATACATAACTCGATTTCCGATTGTACGATGAAGGTCGGGCCCGAGAATGTAGGTATGGCACATTTTAAGTCCGGGTCGGGTACCATCCACTTCGTCTAAGACCTTTGACTTAACTCCGGTATTTCCATCTTCTGTAGCATATCTATAGTTCCAAAACCTGGTCCCTCACAACCCTATCTCCGTTTTCACCAGAACAGCAAACATGGCGGGACCATATGCCAAAGACCAGCCTGCGGGCTTCACCAACTGCATTGAGAAAGTGGCCATTGTCGGGGTAAGTTTGACTCTCAACAAGCGCAACATGATGAACCGGTGTTGATACTTCACAGGCTGGCGGAAAGATGGGTACACATTTGACAGAGCATCTTCTCAAGACTGGAAAACACGTCTTAACAGCCATCGCCCGTCCCGACAGCACTAGCAAATTTCCTGACGGCGTCGAAGTCGCCCGTGTTGACTATAGGGGCGATGATCTCTCAGCTTTGGCCAGAGCGCTCAAAGGCCAGCAATTCTTGCTCATCACAATGTCCATCATGGCCCCAAGAGACACCATTAGCAAGCTGATTCGAGCTGCTGCACAAGCCGGCGTGCCATATGTGTTACCCAACTGGTTCGGCCATGACCCCAACAACAAGACTTTATGCGACGACACCTTGCTGTCTGGAATGAATGACCCAATTCGCGCTGAAGTTGAGAGCTTGGGCGTTAGCTCTTACGTGCAGCTCGCTTCTAACTTCTGGTACGAGTTCAGCCTTGTGGTGGCGGGCCGAACCGTTTTGGCTTCGACTTTCCCAAGCGCTCACTAGTCCTGTTCGATGGCGGAAAGGTGGCTATCAACACATCGACCTGGGCACAGTGTGGTCGTGCAGTCGCCAGCCTGCTCAGCTTGAAGGAGTTTCCCGAGGACGAGTCCGACAAGTCCCCCACGCTGTCGCAGTTCCGTAACCGCGCTGTCTACATTGCGAGTTTCCGGCTCAGTCAACTGGATATGTTTGAGAGCGTCAAGCGTGTGACCGGAACTACTGATACCGATTGGACTATAACCCATGACTCCGCCGAGCAGCGCTGGAAGGATAGCAATGCCTTGGTATTGAAGGGTGACTTTGGCGCCTTCACCAAGATGCTTTATAGTCGCACGTGGTTTTTCGATGGAGGTGGTGATTATGAGAGTACTCGAGGCCTCGGTAATAAGATTCTGGGCCTGCCTGTGGATGATCTGGATGAATGCACAGCGGTCGGCATCGGGATGGGGGAGAGTGGCGAAGTGCCGTTCTCACACTGAGAGTTAGCCGCGAAATATATACACGCAATCTGGCTGATAGCGTTCGATACTACTGTAAAATGCTCATGAATCCTACTCAGTAGGTCAGTACAGATGTTCGAACGAAAGTCATGTATGAACTTCTTTCCCCTCTTACGAAATCCCCTCTTACAAAAAGCAACATAACGGCAATCTTCCTATTGCCTTCTTCATCGTATTCATACCCCCCACTTGAAGTCTTGGTTGTATGCTCTGTGGCCAGCTTGTTGATCCTGCACGTGTTCCCAAAGCAAAGAGAAGATGCGAAGAGACGGGCACGTGACGGGGTATCGGCTCGGCGAAACGTTTTGCCTAGCGCGTCGCGCAAAGCTACAAAACACCAGCACCCCACCGAAACCTTTTCTCTCCAACGGCCTGCCTTTCCAACGCTGCGTTTCTTTGCTCACACACAGACGCCCGAACCTGGTTCGGGTCTTCTTCTACGCAAATGAGAAATTCGGAGTAATCTTCACCTTTTCTGCCACGTCGCGCTTGCGCGGATGGCATGTACTGCCCGTAAGGGCCTGGCGTGACTCACGTCTGCATTCGGCATTAGAAAGCTCAGGGCCCAGAAATTCGGCTGCTGTGTTGCCTTCGGGGAACACGTGCGGTTGTGAGGACTGGTGTCCCTATGGGAGTCGGTGCGAAGATTGTGTGCCTGCGGGTGACACTATAGTACAATACGCAGCGTGCTTGACCTCGAGTAGCTTCGGCGAAAGAGCGAGGGTATCATTCGATTCTGATTACTCGGGCGAGGCAGGCCGTTCACTTCTTTTTCCCTACTGTAAGTCTACCCAAGTTCTCAGCCCAAGTTCGAGGATACTGCTAATCAAATCGAATGCGACCGCCCACTCCCATTGCTCGACGCCAGAACGACACCTTGTCACTCGCTTGCCGCAGCCTGCTCCTTTGTATACATAATGTCCGTCCGCATCGCATATTTTGTACCGCTTATGACGTCGTCGCCTGAGTGGAGCAGATTGCGGTGCTGGAAGAGCAGGATGCGGCCTGCTTTGGGCACGACATCTGTCCTCCGCTTCATATCCCAGCCAAAGAATGTGGTAGCTCCGCCCTTCAGTTGGTCCGCGGCGTCGTTGAGATACAATTGGAGGGTGAAGTACGACCGCTCTGTGGCATCGGGAGTCTCGTAGCAGCCGTCGCAGTGAGCTGTTTCCGTCAGCAGTGTGCAATCACGGCTTTGATGTTGCGTACCTTTGAAATATTCGCCCCCAACATATTTCAGAATTCTCATTCTCTCGTTCAGCCGAGTGACTTTCCATGTCTCCTTTCGCCTCCACGGGCCATTCCCAGTGACCATTGCCCAGTCGTGCAGCCGGTGGATGTCGGGGACTGCTGGCTCGACCCGCTTCCAGATCTTCTCCACGATCTCGGGGCTGTCGTATATGATGCGCCCACACTTGCGTGTGTCCTCGTACATGGCCTGCATGCCTCCGCCGACATTCACCATGGCACGCTCCCACTTGCCATCAGTCGTTGCTTCGGTCAGCGACAGCATTGTCGCGCACTCTTCTGGGGAAAGTACACCATCGAGAATGACAGCCCAGTGCTTATCATATTCCGGCAACCCCTCTTTCTCGAAGTCGATGACTGACTTCTGGAGGTTGGGCGCAGGGCCGTCAAGGAAGCCTGCAGGCAGTTGGGATGTGGTTGTGGTGGCCATAGTTGCGAAGCTAAAAAAAAGGCCGGTATGGCCTGAGGTGGAAAGAACTGCTTCGAATGGTTTGTCTCAACATGGCCGTACGTATGAATGTCTATCATTTATACGTAACTGCTGCCTGAGAGCACAGGGCTGGGGCCGTGCAATTACATTCTTTTTCTACGTGGCTGCTGCCTGAGTGCTTACAAGACCAAGGCCATGCCCTGACGAGTCACACATAGAAAACAATGCCATGTTCCTAGCCACCGATATTTGCAAGTGCAGTCCATGTTAGTGTATTCTACTATTTCGTAGCCTGTCTCGACATCTGGAAGCAAACCTAGCACCATAGGTACCCGTGCTATGTATGGCCCAGCCGCACGTGCAGCCCTACCCCCTTAGTTGCAGCGGTGCCCGTTTCGGCCTCGCGCTGCCCTCCATCCCAAAACGCACGACATCGCCAGCACAGCGTCGACAAGCCCATCGCCCGCTGGGCCCAGTCGCGGTCGCGGTCGCGAACCCGCAAACGCGCAGATCATCCCTATCGTCACGTGCACGACACCATTCCAGAACCAGGCATCAGGCGCGTCTGCGCCACCCGAGCTCGTTTCCAGGTGACCGCGCCAAGACCTCATTTCCCCTTCACCTTCGATCCAACGTCAATTGATCGCCCGTCAACACGCGCACCCACTCGCAAACCCACCACTACGTTCTCGTCTTCCCCGCCGCCGCTATCCTACCCTCTGTCGCTCGCTCAATTACTTCTCTTCTTCCGGCCTGAACGAAGCATCCGCGTCGCCGTGTCACGGAGCTCAGGCCCGCCGACTTCACGACGTCAAATCGCCGGAAAAGTCGACTGCCTCCTGCGCAAGCGCAAGCGCACGCCATACCGTAGCATCGCGAACTGCCTGCCGCCATGTCGGACTCGCCTCACGTGTCGGAGCTCAATCGCAACAGGTTCCCGAACCTGTTCGAGGTGCTTAGTCGCAAGACCGTTGCGCCGCTCGATCTCTTCTCGTTCTACATCTACATGCGCGACCAGCAGCGCTCGGTGGACTACCTGGACTTCTGGTAGGCCTGTCGACATCATTTTGGAGTGCGCCCGATCGCTAACAGACGCAGGCTCGATGTGTCGCAACATCTACAGCTATGCCGCCTCTACGTCCGACGTCTGCATCGGTCTGTGATTGAGGACACGCCGGAGATGGAAAAGAACAGCAAGCGATCGTCATTCATCCTGGACAACGCCGGAGAGGGTCCGTCTTATGGAGGCGAGAAGGGCAATGTGTCGGACCAGCGTCTGTCGGCCTTCCTGAGGTCGGACAACGGGAGCCGTCAGCATTCCCCGCAGAACAGCCTGGGAAGCAACATCTCAGGCGAGCGCCCACCCCGAGCGAGCTTCATGACGCTAGACACGAACTCGCCGAACGACCCCAACTCTCCCGGCCAGGACTCATCTGCCGACAACCAGCCCCGGCGAGAGGACTTGCGCGCTTCCGCCGAGAAGATCCTATACACCTACCTCCTTCCTGGTTCCGAACGAGAGATCATCATCCCGCAAAGCATCCTGCACGACGTCCAGGACGCCATCGAGGGGCAGGAACAGCGCAGCGATCCCGAGCTGTTCGACCCTGCCAAGGACTATGTCTTCCAGGCCATGGAGCGAGATGCGTTCCCCGGATTTCTGCAGAGCAAGGGTCTTGGCAACCTCGTTCCCCAGAGCATGATGATCCGGCTCATTATCGGCCTCATCAGTTTCTTCGGCGCCGCGTGGACAGCCTTCATCCTGATCTTCCTTGACAAGCCCAAATCGACTCGGTGCTGGGTACGTATGTCACTTTATCTAGTGTGCTTTCTGACAAATGTAGATCATTCTTCCATTCACGGTCGCCGTATACTTCATCTTCACACATCAGTACATGCTAGACCCGATCCTCGCCATCATCGGCTACAGCGAGTACACGCTGATGGACTTCAACCGGATACGGGAGCCTTTCGTCAAGAAGACGCTCACCACCCGGTCCATCACCTCCCTCGGTCTTTTCCTTCTTGTCGACGCGGCCATCTGCTGCCTGTTCATCTTCGTACCCGGAAAGCGACTATGAAGGTCCAAAGACAAGCCAGTCCTTTATTTCTTGTAATTTATTAATGCCCGATTCCCTTTCTCCAGTTCCCTGTGTCTTGGGAATGTAATTTCGGTGTAGGGGTGGTGCTCAGAGTCGCCGTAGTACTCGCGGGGAAGTGGCTCTCTTTGGGCAAGTTTCCTTTGTTGAAAAGGTGGTGACATTAGATGCCATCTGTCTTCGTTTTGAGTTCGGGTTGGGGGAGCAATGGTCGGCTTCACTAGATAGTTGCATGCAATTAATGCATGCGATGCGTAAGCGATTTCGTTATCAGAAGCTTTGTTTACCGTTGTTTACCGTGTATGTTTACCATGTGTGGTATGATTTGCGTGAAGCCGATTGGTGATGGCCCGAGCGCAATGACGTGAACCTTGAGCCTGCACGGGGCTCTCAATCTCGTCGTCCGCCGATTTTGCACTAGAGTATTCTTTCCTCCACGGCACCATGAGCGCGACAACAGCGAAGAGCAAGAGAGGCCCCACGGTGCTCATGACCGATACCCGCGACTCTCGCCCCCAAGCGCAGCGCCAAATGACGGGCCAACGCCCCCAGGCCGCAGGCGCAAAGCTCATCTCAGTCGACAACATCCTGCAGTATGCCTCGGACATCCCCTCGCAGCAGCGCCGCGGGCCCCCCGGAACACGGCCGCTCATGCACACGCGCACGCCCAGCGGCCGCCACCCCCTCGATCCCAAGCTCTCTGGCCGCCTCATCCCGCAGCACATGCCCTCACGCACCAGCAAGCTCAGCGAGAAACTTGTCCTCTTGCCAGACACGCAGACCGAGGAGGATGAGGACGAGAAGGGTGATTTCGACGAGTACGGGCATGAGGGGCCGCCCACGGATGAGGATCTTGCGAGAAGAAGTCCGAAAGGGGGTCCCAAGGACAAGAGTTATGCCGAACGCCTGCCCAAGGCGAAGAGAGAGGAGAAGCTGAGCAGAGTCACGGCGTATTGCACGGCGCAGGCGTATAAGATGAAGAACACGGCCGAGTTTGTCAAGACGCAGCACGGGGCCAGGACGAAGCTGTACGATGACTGCTTGTACTGCGTCTACCATCTGCCGCTGCTGGCGGGCAACGACGGGTACAGGGTCAAGAGTAGCCCTGCACTCAAGAGCCCGGGCGGAAAGACGGTGCTTGACGAGGAGATTGAACGCAACGAGCGAAGGGAGCACGGCGAAGGATACTTTGAAGACGTGGAGGAGTATAGTGTGCCTCACGATCACGACGACGAACACAGTCGGGAGCAGCAGAGGACACAGCGCCATTCGGACTCGCGGGACTCCATGTCGTCTACGGAAGAACATCATTCTTCACGCATCCCGGCGAACGCGCTGACGTTTGGAGAACTGTTCATCTTCTCTTACGGCGTCGCAGTCTTCTGGAACTTTACGGCGAAGCAAGAACGCGACATCCTCGCCGACCTTACGTTCAGCGCGTCTGCTACCGGCATCACGCTCGCGACACGCCCTCTCATCGAAGAAGATTTCGAGACGGAAGAGTTCCACTTCGAGTACAACCCAGAGATCCCACGGCCGAGAGTGTACAACGACATGATTACGCTGAAGAGTAACGATCATATGATCAAGCTGGCCATGAGCCATGCCATCGCGCAGAGCACCAAGCTCAGCCTCTTCGAAGAAGGCATGGCCCGGACCATGTTGGCGGCGCAGTACGTGCCCAAGCGACTCGCACTCACGGGCAAACTGGGCATGAGACGAACGGACGTGGTCAAGATGATCGGTCAACTGTTTACTAGTCGCGTGGATGTCAATCTTTGTAAGCCTGCTTCTCTTCCTTTCCCTTCCTGGCCACTAACACAACCCTAGCATCCAACATGCTCGACACGCCCAACTTCTTCTGGGACTCGGAACCCACGCTGCACCCGCTCTACACCGCCGTACGCGAGTATCTCGAAATCAAGCCCCGCATCCTGGTCCTCAACGAACGATGCCGCGTCTTCCTCGACCTTGGCGAGATCCTCTCGGACAGTATAAGCGACAAGAAGATGACGCGTATTACGTGGATCATTATTTTCCTTATCATTATCAGTATCTGTATTACGTGCTTGGAAGTGTTGCTCAGATTTGCGATCTTGAGCAAGAGGGGCAAGGTTGCGCCTGGCGGCGTGGACGAGGTGATGGTGGGCACAGAGGTGATGGGCACAGAGCTGATGCGGAGGAGTGCGATTGCAGGCCCTACGCTTCTTTTTGGACGAATGGTGGCGTGGGGTGCTGGAACGGTGAAAGGGATGGTGTTGTGATGTGTATAGGTGAGGGGTTCAGTGCCTGCTGATCTTTCTTACTGCATAGCGGACGGTGTTAGGGTACCTATCCTTTCTTTTCTTTTGCAGAATGGGGTTTCGCGAGTCTTTTTTCACTTGGATGGTTAGGTGTTATGCATAAGACAAGGACCATAGATAATGAGTTGAGGTTTGTACAAATGGTATTCATAGGATCGATTATATAGGTTTCGTGCAGGAATGCTCCCCTCGTGATCCAAGGTCCGGCATGAACATGATGACCATGAACGTCTCATCATGTGCTGTCTCCGTCGACTCCATGCAATGCCCGCTTGCCCCACCATTCGCCATGCAAAATCATTGTACTCGTGCTGTTTCAGAAAATCGTGAAGAAAGGGGCTCGGGCCGGTATGCGAGTCAAGACATGGCAATACTGCATGCGTTGACTGAGCAACACCGGGCCGAATCGGGGAAGAAAGGATGGGGTATAATAAGAGTCCGAGGACCAAAGGCCACCAATGTACCGAGCCCAGACGTGCCTGTGCTGTGATACGGAAGCGCTAGTGGAAGTCGGGTAGTGGGGACACTGGGATGTTTAAGCGGCGTCGAGTTCCTCGGGCGTCTTGTGGCGGGCGAGAACGAGACGCTTGAACTCGTCCATGTCGCTGTCCCAGAGTTCGGCGGCTTGACCGTTGAGCGGGCTCGAGCTATAGAAACGTCAGCATACATGTCCAACTAAGAGCATCCAATTTCTCTCCCATTCGGACGCATGTGGACTCACTTGTTAGGCTCCCCCAGCAAACTCTGCAGACTCAACAGCACGGTCCCGGTATTGTAAACCGCACTCCACTTATCCTTGAGGATATCCAGACAGATCCTCCCGCTGAAATCGACATTGGGGTGATAGATGGGTGTCTTGAAGACGACGTGAGGCGGCGCGTACGGGTAGTTGGCCGGGAACTCGAACGTCAGCTTGAAGACCAGGGCCTCGTACGGTGTAGCCTCGGGCCCATCAATGGTCGCGGTCCAAGTCGTCAGGTTTTCGGAAGATGGGAAGGCAGTGATGCCGGGCGTCGGGTGCGTCATTATGTCCATGAGTTCTTTTTGGAGACTGCGGGGGTCGTTAGTGGGCGGGCAAAGAGGGTGGATGGGATGGAAGTACCGTGATGCGACGTTCGCAGCGCTGTTGCTGGCTCGGGGACCTTCTGAAAGCGCCATTTTGCTGTCTTGTCTGTTCTACTGTCCTCTGCTCAATTGCTTCCGTTGAAGACTCTTTTAGTCGCTCGCACGTTCGGATTTCGGAATATTGCAGGTCCTCCGCAGTGGCTTCAGAGCAGTCAGTCTTCGAATAAGAGCTGTGGAAGAAGCTGAGATAGAAAAGTCTGGCGGTTAAGGATGTGAGGTAGAGACGCGGCGTAGTGTAAGTAAGCGTGCGGCGCCAATGTTGATGTTTACGCCTTCACCCGGGAAACGGTTGCGGGACCTGGAGCACGAGCCACTCACGGCTCGCGCTCGCGTTCGCGTTCGACGTGCGCGATGTGGGCCAATGGGCACGCGTCACGTTCGCGATGTTTCATACCCACACCGCGTTTTTCGTGTGGGTACGGATGGAGGGGAGAGGTGTTGGGTGTTTGACGTGGTTGCAGAAGGATGGGGTGGTGGGGAGGGAGTGTGATGTGGCGACGGCGCGCGGCGCTGAGCAATAATACAAGACGTACGAAGTATTCAAATAACCTTAGGAAAGCTTAATAGGTTAGCGAGATCGTGAGATGCTCAAGTTGCAATGCGCTGTATGTAATGTGGGAGACTATTAGGAGGTGTTTAGAATGCTCTTAAAAGTGGGTGTGTTTACTATGAACACCTCCAGGGAGATGATCTTAAGACTGCCATTATTAAAGCCATTGAGAAATCTATAGTACAGATGGTTAAGAGAGGACTTCCCAGTAGTATCTTCGAGGCTTGAGCACAGGAAACACTTGGCCGTCAGATGGTACTGTTTCGATGCATTCAGATCGTTTTGTGGAGAATAAGGTAAATCCTCCGGGACGTGATCGCGCTCGCTAGGTAACCCCTAGTAACATTCGTTAAGGGGGGGGGCAAACTTGACTCCTTTCTTGTTCTTTGGATCAAAAACTGGGCAAATCCTCCGGTGTGTGTGTGTGTGTGTGTGTGTCTTCTTTTCCCTTCAATCGCGAGGTTTCAAAGGCGAAAAGGCCGATTCGTGCCGCGTGATCGGGGCATGCCTGAGATCGTCGGTCTGCCTGTGCGGCATGGAAGATCTCCCACGCCACTGCCGTCGCACATCCCTCCACCAAATCCATTTCCGTCCACTATCACCAGCTTTCCATCTACACACCATTCCACCACTGGCTCGCGCCCGGTTTCCTTACTGGTGGCTATTTGCACGCTTGAAAGTAGGCTGAGTAAAGCTTGAGAGGCAATCTATGGACTGCCATATATAGACTAGGCACTCTTCCATACCAGTTGACCGATTCCCGGTTTGTGTGCGTGTATGTGCAACGTTCTGGCATTGGCTCATACCGGCACATTCATGGAGCGGTGACGGCAAGGTCATAAGTGCAATTTAAGCTTCGTGGTAACGCAACCAGGCCGCGCACATGTGATGGTCCGGTGGGCTTGCAGTTAGCGAGGTTGCTGCGTGGGTACGTACACGTAGTGACGGTGAAGCGGAAGAATTCGCACTCATCGAATGCTGCTGCTTCACGGAAATAACATGACGGTATGTTATACTATGGGAGAATGCGAGTGGCGACCACGATATGATGGGTTGGGGGGGTTACCGGGTTGGGGAGGAGGGCGGCCGTAGCTTATTGTACCACGGATATTGCATGCAGGTGGGATATTGATCTCTCGCACCGTCCAAGGCAAGCAATGAATCAGAACAAGAACAGGAATAGGAATAGGAAGGGGCCAAGTGCCCGTTCCTGAAATGTGTCTGAGTCCTGCACACTTTTGAGTACCTAGGATATTCGTGTTGCCGCGTCATGTTCGGTCGTACAAGCGACCGGCAATCTGGGTTTCTAGAATGCTGATCTGGTGACTGGGCTCTGTGGTACTTCATCTATGTACCCCGCGAACGTCAACGGCAACGTTACTATCGCCGCGGGGCGGGAAGGGCGACATTGTCGGGGGCAAGATCTGGAGACGAGCGTGTATGTGCTGTGAGTTCAACGGCCTCTGCCGGGAAAGAGCGGTGGTGGGCCATCCTGAGCTGGCAGTTTGTATGTTCGTGGGCTGGAGGCAAAGAAGCTCGTTCATGCAGGTCAGCGTCCCGTAGCGGGAGAGCAGCACACCACCAACGCAGTCGAGGGTTACTCATGCACACGCAGACATGTCGGCTAATCCTGCTAGCCGTCGAGCCGATGGGGCACGCTCTGGATGGTTTCTTAGTCGTCTTCGGAGTGCCGCTCGCCTCGGAGTTCATCTGTTGGGTTCCAAGTGGGGTTGTGATACCGTTGACTGACGTTGGGGTTCGCCTGCACTGGCTGCACTGCAGTCGATCGCCGGCTCAATCAGCAGACGGCCGCAGATGCGCACTGCTGATGGAGCCTCGATGCCGTCGCGGGCAGACAGCACATTAATATGCCTCCTCTCTGCACGCACTTTCTCGGTCGTCGTTTCCGGGCAGTGCGGGGCTGGCATGCGTTCGTGGACAGTAGTGGACAGGGGCTAGATCGAATATAGGAACGAAAGGCGTCCCTGGCTCGGTGGCTGCCGTGGCGCTCCCCGATGAAGAGCTGACCTAACCACCGCCGCCCTTTGGAGGCTTGAGCCTTGAAGTGGATATTATTGTAATGCTGGCCCCGATGGGAGAAGCCTCGCAGGGACGGCGAGGTGATTCAGAGGCTTAATGAAAGGGCAGTGGGCAAGGCAGTGTGAGGCGCGGCGATCCTGTGCGCTCAAACATCGCACAGGAGCACGCCGACACTCGAAACAGGTACGCCAACACATGCCCGGTCCTGCTGGCTGCTGGCGCGCCGGGTGCAGATGAGCGGCCAGGGTGACGCAGCTGGCTGTTTTTTTAAACGCTGCTCCGTTATTTGCTGCTCTGCGCTGCAAGCCTGCCACGAGCAATACCCTACCTGCCTACCTACGTCGTTGTGCGCAGCAGCCGTGGGACTCGGTGCCAGACCAGCACCCAGCACCTTCTCGGCGCCGTCAGCGGGGGACGCTGTTGGCAGGCGGTGCAGAGCGCTCAGTACATACTACATTCACGTACAGTTACGGCGCAAAGGTCGAGCAGCAGGCCGTATCGAGCATGGAGTAGAAGCCGCAGCGCCGCATGGAAATGCCTTGCAGCGGCAGCAGATTGGTGTAGCACGAGGTACCTTGGACGCGGCCCGCGCTGGATTCGCCCTCTAGGATTGGCGTAATCGCTTTAGTCGCTCCATGCCTCGACCGCCGCCCTCGCCCGGCACCACCACCTGAGGGCTGCACGCTGGCCCAACATCCTCTTGCTGCCCCTCACTCACCACCCTGTCTCTCTCTCTCTCTCTCGTGCTACTCAGTGTGCTGTGAAGAATGAATAGAATCCCCCGCCTTTCATTCCTTTCGTGACAACCAATCGTTTCAGCAGAGTACCTAGTACCCGTGCACGCCTCGCTCGATTCCGGGCCCATCGCGCTATGACAGTCTGACCTGACCTTGTCTGACCGTCTTCCGAGCAGCGAGTCCTTTGTTCCTCCTTCGTCCTCCTCGACGCCCGAACCGCACGCCAGAAGCTCTGTGACGGGCCTCTCCCCCCCCAGCCCGACCAGTCCAGTTGCTTGCTGCCGAGTGCCTGGGTGCTCTCTCCATGCATCGTTTCCCTTGACGACCTCTGGGTGCGAGACCAACGCCTCGTTCCAACTGTTCCCTCGACAGCCCGCCGACACTTCCAAATGCCGACCTCTCTGCTTCCCACGGGGGGCATTGCCCTCGTCGGGGCACCGGATAGCGACATCGGCTCCCGCGTTGCCAAACCAACCCCCATACAAGCCATGCATGTCGAAATGACCCAGGACATTGTCGACGAGCTCCTTGGGAGCTTGAGGAGCGGGCAGCCGCCGCAGCTTTTCTTCGGACGCACTCCTGTATGTGGACACTCAACCCCCCAAGCTTTGTTGTAGCATTAGCTGCTACTGGTGTGGTGGTCGTGGCGTGGCGTGGTGCAATGGAGGAAGGAACGACCCTGGCTGACCAAGGCACAGCACCTCAAGTACGGCGACAAAACACATCCTCTCGCGACGAGCTCGGAGAACGGTAGATATGAATTATACCAAACCAGCGGGGCTGGCAACGACGACGACGATCTCGAGTTCAGCAGTTTGATCAACCACAGCTTGATTGTAGAAAAGGCCGGGGCGGTGACGGCCGGCGTAGACACAGCGCTGGAGCAGCTGAAGAGTAGCATGGCGGCCATTTCCGAGTTGAAGCAGGCCAACAAGTACGGCTCCCCGGCATCTCCTTACCCCCTCCTGGCTGCCTCCTAACTAGCAAACGCCCCCGGGGGGGAGATGACGAATGAACGTTCGACTAACAACTGCTGCCTGTAGAACCATTGTCGGAAACAATACTACGCCCATCCACCGCCGTGTGCCCTCGAAGAACTTTGCGCCGCACCTCACAGCTTCCGGTGTTGGCTCACCATTATTAAGCGTGCCGTCCTCGCCGATGACCAAGCGAGCACCGACTTCGCAACCCAGCAACGCGCACGACGCTATTGTAAATGCCCTTCGCATGCCCCTCATCCACCTGCTCGCCGTGCAGCCGTCAAAGGAGGCACCTCTCGCCAACACCTGCCGCGCCCCTTCGACTGTCGTGCGAGATCTCCTCCCCAAGATCGCCAAACGCTGTGCGGATGACTCGGAGAAGTGGCAGCTGACTGACAGGTCATTCCGTGAATTGAACCCGTACAAATTCCCCTACAAAACCTCTGAAGACCGAGAGCAGGCGATCAACGGTGCAATCAAGTCGTTCGACCGCCTGCGGTTGACAAAAGATGACAAGCTTTGGCAAATCCTCTTACCACGGGAGGAGCGCGGGCAGGGTAAATGTCTCTCGCGCCTCAATGTAAAGGCTCCTGAACCGAAGGCGGCCAAACCCTCCACACCGCTACACAGGATGCCAAAACTCAATGATAAAAAGGCTGTCGCGAAGAAGGCAGAGGCCAAGGACGTTGAGAAGAAGGCGAAAGAGGTCAAGGAAACGGAGCCCAAGCCGAAGCGAGCTGTGAAGGAGAAGGTAGTGAAGGAAAAGGTGGTGAAGGAGAAGGTGGTGAAGCAGCTGAAGCACGTGTCGGACGCTCCTGCAAAGGCAGCCACGCCCAAGGTGCCTGCCGTCGCACCCACAAACCGCTACACGCCTTCCGAAACCAACAAGCCGCCCCGCAATAAGAAGCCGGCACCTGCCGCCGAAGCCGCCTCGTCACCGCGCGCGAAGCCCAAGATGTCGGCCCGCGATCTCCAACGGGAACGAGAACGAGCGATCCGCCCCGCCAAATCAGCCATGCCTGTCAATACCAAGCCGAAGAACCCGTCTCCTCTTTCGGCCTCACCGCCCGTCAATGCCAGCGACTTTGAAGACAACCATCCCGTCCACAAAGCCCTCGCTGCCGCCGCCTCTCCGAAGACGCCGTCCGGCAACTCTGACCGCGGACTGAAGCGCAAGGCCAACGACATCGACAGCGACATCCACAACCACAACCTCTCCGCCAAGAAGTCACACGTCGACCGCAACACCCCCAATCACACGCCCTCCAGCGCCAACGGCCGTCTCAACGGCACCACGCCCTCCACCAACGGCTCCCTCAAACGCAAACCTGACGAGTCCTCCACCTCCAACACACCGACGACCAAGGTTCGTAAGGTCACCAACATCAACACCACCCTTGCCTCCCGCTACCCAAACAACACTTCCCAAATTTCACCTAGTGACTCATCGTCTTCGCAGACCTCGCCGTCCGTGCCGAGCCTCAGCTTCCGTCAGACCGTCGAGCTGAGTCAGAAGTTCCAAAAGTACTACAAAAAGTATGAAGATCTGTATTGGCAGCTGACGGAGTCGGAGACGCCGCCGACGGAGGCGCAGAGGAACGATCTGCTGAAGATGCATAAGAAGCTCGAGGAGATGAAGCGGGAGATCAAGGCCGGCGCTCGTGCTGGCGTCCACCGATGAGCCCGTGGGAGAAATCGACGACGATAACGATATCATATTTACGGCCGACCGGTCAGACTGCTCACCCGACGAAAGAAATATCCACATCACCTCATACAGTTGGACCTTTCTCTTCTTCCATTTACTTTTTGCATACTGGCTTGGCACGGCATTTGGGTCCCGGAGTTCTTTTTAACTGGTAATTCCTTTCACTGCGCTCTATACCTATTACGTACAGTACAGTGCTCTTTATTTGCGGAGTTACTACAGTCTACTATTGACGATCTCATGATGCATAATGGATAAATAAAATGAGTTGCAGTTGACAATATGTAAAGGCAACCGGGTGGTGGTGGCTTCTTTCCTTTAGCTCGCGAATAGAACCATATATGTACGAGATACCAACACCAATATTAGAATAAAAGATTTCTCTCAACCTACTTCTCCTCTTTATCCACCGCAAACTTCTTCAGCTCGTCCAAGTTGATGCGCTCCAACGCGCGTTCGTTTGTTGCCTTGAGGACTACCTTGGGCACCTTCCTATCATCATCGCCACTCCTCGCTTCAAACACCTCTTTCCAACGGCTTACGCACAGGCACCATTTGCACCCGTCCGTCAGACCCACGCTGCGCAGATCGTTCCCCCGCGAAGCGCTGAAGTCGAGAAACTCGTTGGTCACGATGCCGGCCACGGAATGGTTTCCAGCGTCTGTGGGCGGCACCTCGCAATATCCCGTGCGCATAAAGCCGGTCAAGGGCCGGGTGCCGTGGATAGTAAGCGGCTGTTTGAATACTAGGCAGAGTCAGTTTTGGCACAGCACTATTCCGCTCTCGAGCTCGTGCTATGCTGAACAATCCAACACTGTGTTGGCAGGGGTCGAGCGAATGGCTATGTATAGCGTGGTCCCAATATATACCGCATAGTCTCTTGCAACTGGTCTCGACTAGGCCCAGAGGAGTTTGGATTCCGTTTATCTGAGGGCCTATCGGATGGCCAGGATTGAGCCA
>MU006793.1:10871-25332 GCA_010093635.1 Massarina eburnea CBS 473.64 | reverse complement strand
ATGGCTCAATCCTGGCCATCCGATAGGCCCTCAGATAAACGGAATCCAAACTCCTCTGGGCCTAGTCGAGACCAGTTGCAAGAGACTATGCGGTAGTGAGCACCGTGTTAGTGCTGATGATCGCCTTCACTGTATTCCTTCTTGGAACACTCCAGCGCCCTTTCATTCCCACACGCCTCCCGGACTTTTTTCGATGCACATCGTACACAAAGTTTGATTTGAGATTTTGAGAACCGTTTCACTTCCTCGTTTCATGTACATGTTCGGAGATGGTGCTGGGAAGTGCGTGTGTAACAGGCCCGTTTGTTGGCGTTGCCGCTTTTCCCGCCCCGGAACCGGGTTGGCTGCGTCTCGCTGATGCAAGGGAAGCGCACTCTATCCAGTCTTGTATAGATGGGACGGGTTCCTGCGCCGGAAAATGGAGGAAGGCGTTGTAATGCGCAACGCGTAAAAATGCCCGGAAAGAAATAAGATGATAATGAGACGGATGAGGAGAATAATTCCCCGGAGCTTGCTCACCGTTGCGATCCATACTCTCTCCCTGTCCCTTTCCGCCACCAAATTCAACTTCCGCACTTTTTCCAAATCCTGTCCCGCGCTCGAGTTTGATGTGTACGTCGTGTACCTGGGCGAAATTGCGGTTGGCTGCCTTACTCGAAAGCGAGGAGATCAGGTTCCGGAGGAGACGCATTGGGGCGAGAGGGGGCATTTTATGAGTGGTGATGTTTTGGTGCCAGGGCTAAGGGAAAGTGTAAGGATCGTAATGACGTTATGTCAGCTGCGTAGGGCTGAATGGGCTGGAAGGATTGGGGATGACGTTGAGCAGGGATGTGCGGGAGGCGCGATTGGATCGTGCGGATCTTTCGGGGGCACGGGGGCTAGATGGTAGGAACGGGAATAAGGGACGTGGGGTAAGTATTCATTTTAAAGGGAGATTTTGTAGTCAATGTACATCTAGTGGTGGTGATTGATTGTAGAATTGATCCTGATGATGCTTTTCTTCTAGATTGATTGTGCCTTCCTTTTGACATGTGCTTGCTCCAAGCTTGGTACCTGAAGCTAGTGCGCTAGTCTGGACTTGGGTACTGTAGACGGCCATTTATACACAATCCTTACGGTAGAGTGTATTTTGAAACAATTAGCATATTGAATCGCCTATGAAAGGGTCCGTCATTCCAAGACGGTTTGTTCGTTTTCTCTCATGGCATGTCAAGTACGATGAGCCGTTGAAGAAACGCTGTGCAAAGCGATCCCTACAACTAGGAACAATGAAAGCTCAACCCCTCATCTACATATACCCAAGCCATCAATAAGGTCCCTAAAGTCCCCCAGAACCCCATCAAAAATCTGAATTCCCTCTTCATCCATCTCAAAAAATCGACCCGTCTCTTCAATATAAGTGCAAGCCATTCCCATCATGCAGCCCTTCCTCCTTGGTCCGTCCAAACGCACTGAATCGTCGTCCCGTATGCGTCCAGCTACCTTGAATCCTGGCAATCTAAGCACCGATCTTTCTCCTACTACCCAGACCTACCTCAACCTACCATCACCGTACCACCATTCCTCTTCGACATCACATCAAACACCTCACATCTCATCCTCGCGCAACGCTTTTGCCAACTTCTGGCAACGCTTGGGATACAAAGGACAAAAAGAAACCGATAACGAAATGAGACAAACGAGAGAGACCGAAAGCGATGAAATAGACGAAGGCGAAGGCTATGAACGCAAACCACGCTTCAAACACGTAACATGGGCAGACAACCTACCAACGGAAGAAAAAGGAGACGGACTAAACCGATGGATATCCCTACTAATCCTCCTCCTCTCCTTCTCCCTCCTCTTCAACCTCTTCCTCCTCCTCAAAGGCCCGCCGCTCAAAAAATCCCAGCAGTCCGACGACAAAAAACACCCCGTACCCCACGACGCCTTCCAAGTGCAAGAACAGGACAAAAACTACACATGCTACGCCACACACGAACACGTCTTCCAAAGACACTACGAATACGAGAGTTTGGAAAAATCCTACGACTCCCTCTGGGAAGGGGAAGAAGTGCTGGGGAAAAGTAAAGGATATATACACACGGCGTTTAATCGACCGGATGGCGAAACTCGCCCCGCTCGTTTGGCTATGTTCCATCAACTTTCTTGCTTGGCGAAGATTCGCACTGCGGCGCAGAATAATGGAGTTCCGCATCGAGAGGATTCTCATTCCCGTCGCTATTCCCGCGGAAGTGATAGTGGGAAGAGGAAGGATGCTGTTTGGCTGCCGGGTCAGGAGGAGCCCGAGTGGACGCATTGTTTCGATTATTTGAAGCAGGTGTTGCAGTGTCACGCGGACGATACGGTGGAGATTAGTTATTTGAGGGATGGGGCGTGGAAGAGTTGGGGGTTTGGGTCAAGGAGACAGTGCAGGAATCGGGATTGGTTGTATGATGTTACGAAGTGTGGGGAGGGAGGTTGTGAGGGTGGTCCGTTTTCTTGAATAGTTTCATATATGGTAATTTTTCCGTGTTCTTACGTTACGTCCACTAGTTTCCTTACATCTTTGGTATCTATTGTACTTTCTTCTCGACCTCGATTTGCTCTTACTCCACCTCTATAGCCCTCCTTCCCTCCTCCACTAACCGCCTTTCCAAACTACACCTGAGCACCCTCTTTTCCTTTTCCATCCCAACCCCCTTGAGCCGGTCATCATCCCGGTCCCAATATACAGACCATCCATACCCACCACTCTCCTCCTCGACCGCAACTATACACTCCTCATCACACAACGTCAGGCCTTGTTCATCGTCTTCCGTCCAGTCCCACGGCCCGATAATGTGGTGCCGTGCTTCGGCGCGAGGCCCATAGCGGAGCTCGTGCGACTTTTTGTCAGCGTAGATCCAGTTCAGCTTTGGTTTTCTGGGTCTGGATTTGGAGGTCGATGGAGAGGAAGTGTTTTCTGTAGGCGGGATCGTGGAGACGAGGCCAAGGATTGGGGGTGCAGGGATCGGTCGATGAGGAAGGTCTTCAGTTGGGAAGGGGAGATAGAGGCCCGTGAAAGGGTGTGGCGGAGGTCCACCATCGGGATCTTTCTTTGGGAGGCCCGTCTTGGGATCTTTGGGCCAGAGCCACAACTACACCTCAGTCAGCGATCTTTGACCGCGTTATACGGGTTGGGATCGCAATACCTTTCCCTCTCTCAATACTACAATTGCACCATGTACTTCGTCGCGTTTGCTGGACTTTGCGTCGCAGAATACATCGAGATAGAATGGCGCCTGGCGCTCTTCGGACTCTGCTTCTTCGTCGAGGACGCGCTGCTGGTGGACGGCTTCGGACGCGCCGACGGCGGTGGGAATCGCGACGAGGGTGAGGAGATCTAGGACCATTTCTTGCGCGGGAGATGGTGGAATAGAGGCATTAGTTCTGTGGTATGCTGTGTCTTGGATCAAAGTTGGTCAGGCCATCCCATGTACGATGCTGTCATAGGTACCAGTGACAGGGGTCCTGGATTTGGATTAGTCTGATGCCCCATCAATTGGATACGCAGAATTATGTACATGGTAGATCACAATGGGAAGATATTTGGCTAGATGGTCATTGCTGTTGTATATTTCTACGTCCTCATTGAGGCTTTACGTCTTCCCCTCTAGATATCTCCGCGCCGCAATTGGCGCGTGATATTTCTTCCCAGCATGCACGAACCACCATATGGACGTCAGCGCAACGACACCCACGAGGATAACGCTGTTGTAGTTCATAGACTGGGTCGATGTGGGGAGTGCGAATGCTAAAGGCATCTTAGCATCAATGTATGTCATTGAATGGCTTTGGATGAAATACTTACGAAAACAGTACATAATGTCGAAGAAGATAATGAGCAAGACTGCCGCAGCGTTGACAACGAATCCGGCAGAACCCATGTGGAAAGGTCCCTTGGGCATGTTCCTCCGCTTTGTAAAGATGTTCGGCGCAATGGCTAGTGCATACGACACCGACGTCAAGATAATGAAAGAGCCCGCCAAATCGGTGAACGCAGTCTGGCTCCCCAGTGGAATTGCGCCTAGGCCAATCGAGATGATGGCGCAGAGAAGTGTCGCCGGGATTGGACAGCTAAGTCCCTCGTTGACAGAGGAGAATATGTGGTGGAAAGGCGTAGCGTTGTCGCGGGCAAGAGACCACCAGATGCGACTGCAAGTAAGCAAAGTACCGACTAGGCAGATCATGAGGGAGAAGAATACAATGAGAAGTAGGCAGAAGGTTCCGCCTTTGGTTCCGGTTGCTTGGCTGTAGATGGCGGCGAGGGGAAAGGAACCGTTGCTGTTCACGACGGCGTCGAGGTCCGAGATGGAGTAGAAAAGAGCAATACCGAAGAAGAAAGCGCCTTGATCATGTCAGTTTATATGTCCAGATAGAAATTTCGACTTACTCAAAAACCCTAGCCCGACTTGCGCAAATACGCCTTTTGGCAAGTCACGCTCAGGGTTCGGCAGCTCTTCAGCTAAGTGGGTGATTGCGTCGACAGTACCGATGGTGAACGCTCCGTTCAACACTCCTGTTAAAAAGGCCACTCCGTCTCCCCAACCCGTGGTATTCTCAAAGTCTCTCCACACAAACGCACTACTCGCATGTCGATCCGGCATCGCCGCCAGCACAATGATGGTGACTATTCCACCTCCAATAACCAATACCATACCCACATCTTGCAACATCGGGATCAGGCGGTTGGCGAATACACATGTAAACGTTACGGTGATTGTAATCAGGATGTAAGCGACATAGATGTGCCAAGGCTCAATCGCGAGGGAAGGATGGAAGATGGCGTAAAGTTGTACGGCGACGTTGGAACAGATTTGCGCAATGGAAGCAAGGGCGAAGAGCCAGCCGAAGAAGTTGATGCTGCCGGCGAAGAAACCAAGTACCCTGCCATATCGTATACCTGGGGTGATGGAGGCGTAGTGATAGACGCCACCGGAAGATGGAATGGCTGATGCTAACTGGAAGAACCCGATTAGACTTTGCAGTTTTTATACAGCTGAACTAAAACATACCTCTGCTATACATGCTCCGACTATGGCGTAGTACGCACATGCCACTATTAGCTCGTACAAAACTCCGGGAGGCCCTCCATTTGCTATACGTCTGATTAGCGATGGTGCTTTTATTTTACTGGAGGAGGGCGCTGGTTCTGCTTTATTGGGTCCAGATATTTCTAGACTTCTAGAAGGGATCGGTACCGAGAAAGACCATCACCCTCTAACTACTTACCAATAGATATAGTCACCGAACCACCAAGCGCAACCCAAGCATTGTCCACCGTAAGAGCGAGAGCGCATATAGCGACCAATCCGTACTGTCTTTTCAACTGATCCTGATGCCCTGACGCGTTGACGACGATCTGGCCGTCTTCAACATCCATTCCCTCTTCCTTCGAAGCTGTCTTCTCTATTGTGAGATCCGGACTCTCGGCCATGGTCAATACTGTTATAGGCAAATGCGGTGCGTGTTGATCTGGGAAGAAATGGGTTGGATAACAGAACAATTATATTCTTCCTTCATTCGTACCACGCAGTGTCGTGGACAGAAGCAATACTAGCCAAGCTAACGGGCACACAACCCTCTTATACCATCCACGTTCAAACAAGCATACATTCTCTAGGTGGTACATCAGCCTCACTGAACTCCGGTCCAGATAATCATAAAGACGTAACGACATGAGCCAAACAATTCTTATCTCTCTCGTTCACGTGAAAATGGGATTTATGTAAGTGCGCAAGTGCTACAAATATAGGGCGCTACATACGTCTCAGATCTAGCGGGTCAATTAGCTCCCGATATGGTGGGGTATAGGCGCTATGATAGGCAGCGTAGCGGGAACTGAAGTTTTGCCCCGTGCTTGGTGATTGCTTTGTCAGAACAGAATGTTCGCGACGGCGAGATGATTCTGCGTCATGGAATTTTTGACAGGTTGCGATGTGATAGGTCGCTCCGAGAGTGTCTTATCAGCCGCTCTGGCATCCCGTGCTGATAAGGATGGCCATCAGCACCCTCGACATCGCCGTCCTTTTATTCTCTCCGTGGGGCTTCTGTTTCCCTAAGAGGTGATCAACTAGCATACAATGCATGAATGCCTTGCTGATTTGGTGGAAGATGTTGTGGGGCCAGTATGGCGGATGGGGAAGCAAGTGCTGCGGGGAACATTGGTGAACTTGTGCGATATGTAGTCAGGACGTGATATATAGTTGGCTTATGTGGCGCTGACAGTCTCCCGGGTGACATTTGAGGGCGTCGATAGGGATGGAAAGAGGCGTTTAGATGTGTCGTCGAAAAAGACACCACAAGCACCCCAACTCTGTTAAGCGCAACCATAGGCTTCCCAGCAAGCCTTGTGTGGGGTCCAACTGCCGCTTGATTTACCAGCCTAAATGCATCTACACGATGGACCGGCCAGCGTGTCCATCATTCTCGATCACTCCAGCCACCCCTCTGTCCACTCCTCCTCTTTCATCTGCGCCAGCGAAGGAACATAGCACTCCAAGCCGTATCCGTGGAAATTGATGGATTGGGGAATCATCGGAGAGCTAGGCCCAGGGCACAGTGACATTGCCGAGACAGCAAGCAATTCGCCTGCGCATACCACTGCGATGTTGCGCTCATGAAGTCGGTTGTTTAAGGCGTGCAGGTCGGCACCCAGCGCCCAATGTCGACCGATCCCTGATACATTAGAAGTGTATTTCACAATCTCGATCCACTTGAAGCCGCCGAGATTAGCCTTCGGGGTGATGTGGTTCTTTGGGTCGCCGTAACGAAGCTGGTGGCCGGCCTGGTGAATGAATTTGGCTAGAAATCGGCTGGTACGCTTGCTCTCGAGGGTGTGACGCAGACGGCCTTCGAAGAGTTGCGCGACGGTCAAGCATGGGCCTGCTCCGAGGGGGGCATTCTCGAGGACGTCATATTGCTTCGTTGCTGCGCGCACGATGGCATCGAGCATACGGCCTTCCCTGCGACCGCTGACACCATCAAGAAGGCGCGATGGGCAATCCAAGATGAAGTTTTTCTTCCTACTTTCGACGATGCCGCTCGCTTCGAAGTTGACCATCCAGCAGGTCGCAAGGATTGCTACAGGCACCGATCTGACGATGAAGGTGACGCGATGGGACGGCTCGTCAGGGTGTCGCACTTGATGATGCTTGATCTTTCGTGGCAGTCGCTCATACACCATGACTAAACAAAGGAGCGCACTGTCAGTACGCACTACATGACCCGAGTAACTACGCCTCACGTACGGCGTATCTCCTTGGGGAGATCAAGGAACCGAAACGGCTCTGTTGGCTCTCTGGTCCTCATGGTGGGATGTATGGGCAGGATTGGAAATGTCCGGGTTTACAGTTTATGATTCGAGGATTGTTGTGTATGATCTGGAGTGTGTTCAGAGGAGTGTCGAGGTTTTGAACGGCGGGGTGGGCGAAGTCGAGGCGCAGGCTCATGCTGTTGCCTGACGCTAAGCCACATGTGAGAGAGTGTGGCTTGACTCCGGCTCACCTTAGGCACCATCTTTGAATACGTATATAATAGACTGGAATCAAGACTCTGGAGATGCTGATGGAGAATTGCGAATGATATGGACAAGAAGACGGCATCGATGTTTGTCGCCAGTGCACTAGGACGAACGTAGTTAGATAGCTCGATAGCGCTAGACGTGCCTTTCACTTTGTAAATCGGTAGCCTCGCTTGACCGTCTCATCAGACGACACATGCTCAAATCACTCGGTCCAAGCAGGAATCCCCCAGGCAAGATGCATAGCACGTCATGGATGGATTGCTTGCCGGATGTTGTTAACTGCACCGCATCACGATCGTGCCCCGCTTCGCAAAACACAACATGCATCCTCGGGATCTTCTTGAGCTCTTGTCCCCCGCTTGGCCCTCTCTTCAACACGCCAGATGACTAGCTATGCACACAACCATAGGCTGCCCTGCAGTTAATAGTGCGTCGGCTGCGAATACCGGTTTTCGTGTGCTCAGAGTTCGTATCTCTTCGCCATCATTATACGAAGGTTCAATCAAGCGCAACAGCTGCCACACTCTACACGCCCGATACGCTCGACGATTCTTACACAGCACCCAGAAGTGGTGGTACGACGGGTCAAATGCACGGCGCTTAATGTGGTATCGTGGTATCGGTCGTGAGACTCAAAACACTTGATACATCGTCTGTCCGTATTTTGAGCCAGTCCAGATGGCGAACAACACAGACTCTGCGACATTTATGTTTCAAAACGAAAGTAGGAGTGCTGTCATAGTGATCCTCCCTTCGCTTTTTGCCCTTGTCGTCGTTGTTCTTCTGGTAGTGTGAGATTCGCTGGTCACTTGGGTCCGCAAACTGCTAATCGTTACCCAGCGTTTGTCTGCTTCCACGCTTCTCTAGAGGCGACCGAGCGATCAAGAAACACCAACAAAAACGAATAGAATGCCTTAATAGCAAAGTAAAAGCTGAGCAGTTTGTTGATTGGGCCAAGAAAGAACAGAGGTCGCGCCCTGGCTCCTCGTTCTCTACTGTACTCTGGTATGTCTCGTTCTTCAAGCCTGGAAACTCGGTGCTGACGCCCCCTCCAGCGTCATCTGCCTGGAGGACTTTACCGAATCGTCTCAGATTCGCGGGCTCGGCTGCCACCACGTCTTCCATCAAGAGTGTCTTGACAATTGGTTCTCCCGCTGGAATGAGTACTGTCCTCTGTGTCATCGACCCATTATTCCTGGAGCAAAGCGGACACGTAAAAGCCGACGTTGGGACGAGCCTCCGCCTGTTGCGTTCATGATTTGAGCGAGTTGATGTGCCCCAGGGCAAGGCATACGGCCCATACCGGAGAGTGGAGCACGGGGAAACAGATGCAGGTGCCATCACCATTCTCCACCTCCAATGCCGGTTTCCTGCGGCTTCCGTGTGGCTTGAAGTGCTGCGGCCCGGGCGGGAAAGGGTGGTTACCCTTGCTGCAATGCAGGGTCTGTCCTCGGGCCCCTATCCGCACCCGCAGTATGCAGATGTTGATGGGATCTCTTGAACATGACCTCGCATCTCACTTTCCTCGATGTATGATTCTTTGACACAAAGTTCGAGATAGGCTGGCTTGGCGTTTTGGTTAGAGGCTCCACCCACGTACAGTTTCTGAGCGTTCGACAGCACATACAGGAGTGATGGAGCTGCGGGAGGCGACAGTGTGCATCTCGGTGGAGGTGTGGCACTCTCTCTAAGCGCTACTATTCGACTCATATTCGATGCAAGCACTCGGGTGTATCACCTCTAGTCTTTCTCAACGTGTGATTGCGATGGTTGCGATGACTGCGAGGGGAAGGGGGGGCATGATGTTGTTGAGACGGTGCCATCTCGGGAAGATGCACGTGCTCGCTCGCTCGGCCGGCCCCCAGCCGAGCTAGGTAGCCGTCCGGTCGCGTCTGACATGGCTAGCGGCCGTTGCAGGCGTCGCATTACATATCTATTATTGTTCTTATTGCTCCCATGATGGCATTCTCGGAGGTGTGTTGAGATAGATATCGAGGGGGGTGATGTGCCGGACCGCTGACGCAGACCTTGCCCAAAGAGGCATGGCGTTCTAGAAGGACGCAATGTCACGCCATCCCGTGGCAGGCAGACGGCAAAGTGGCCTGATCTTGTGCCCTCTTTCCGCTCTGTTTCCGCTCTGCTGTTTCTTCTCCCCCCCGGCTGTTTGCGCGTCCACGCTGCTCCCGGTCCCGATCATCAGTAATGAGAGATATCGACTGCAGCAGTTCATGTGCCTCTGCAGCTTGGAGGTCTCGTATCGCCGTGTCTGCGTTACAGAGCCTAGAACCGACTCCCCGTGAGTAACGCTTTGGCGCCGCCCAACTGCTCTGCGCAACGGCCCACGTATCCACTGCCATAAGACGGCGGGTCCCGGGTTCGCGAGCGGCGAAAAGAAGGTGAATTTCGCTGCTTGGCCTGCTGCTCCCGTTCCCACTCTAAAACACTACCCTCCACCATCATCGGGGCCCTTTGACTTCACCCCTCGTCCATCTCCCATCTCCCATCATCCATCTCCCATCTTTGCGACTGCATCCACCCGTCTTAAGCGAAACCCTACCCGGGCCTGCTTATCTATACCTTTCCCCGTGCCCTGCTGTAGCGTTGCGCCTGGAGCCCAGTTTCACGTCCCATCCTTGGCGAGCCCCATTCTCCGCTGAGTATCTCCTGATCACCGCGTGAGCGCGAGAGAGCAGCCCGCAGTCCCAAACGCCCACCATGGCTCTCAATTGGAATGCCTTCCTCACTGATGACGCCCTCAATATCCCGAACGACCCATGGGCAGACATCACACAGCTGCAAGATCCGCAATCTGAGATGCCAAAATCCAGGCCTGCGCGCACGCCCGGCTCAGCTGAAGCTGAGGACCTTACCAACTTCGACTCCATTCTCAACGGCACGTCAGCTGATCCATACTTCGACGACTCCCTCTTCGGCTCCAACGACTACTTCCTTAGCGACATCGAGGGTCTGCAGACATCGCGCGACGGTCTCACTGGCGGGGACTCGACCGAGGAATCATCACCTGAGCCGTCCAGCGGCCTCGATCTGCTCAGGACGCACCTGTCACCGCAACACGCCCTAGCGTTGCTGTCCAACGCCCAGAATCAGACTTCCTCCATGGCGCCGCCCACCCGACCGTCGATAGCAAGAGCAAACACCTACCCCAACCTCCCCTATGAGTCCATGTTCCCGAACAGCCTGGACTCGGGCTTCGTTGAAGACCTAACCTTCCCCGAAGGTCCTAACGGCCCCTCCTCCATGGCGAAGAACAGCGCAGACAGCAGCAAGTCTGCATCCAACTCGACAGCGAAACGCGCCCACAAATCCAAGCCCGACATCGTCTCCGCATGCTGGACATCGCCACTCTGCCCGAATCACGACCAGGATGGCCCTCCGCCGAATCCATCAAGTTGCGGCGGCGGATGCGCACCCTTCCTATTCGCCAACGAGGACTCACTTCCTACACCCACCATTGCCAGCATGCTCAACGACGCTCAAGAAGCAATACCCGAAGATGGTGTTGTGGAGATCAAGTCGAACAGCAAGAAGCGATCTGAGAGCGCCATTTCTGATTACGAACCCTCAGGCCGACGCTTCTCCACTAACGGCACGCCCGAATCACAAGCCACTGTGAAGAGCGAGTCCGAAGACTCTCCACAAGCCCTGCACGATGAGAAGGCGAAGCCCCGGCGACGGCTGCCACACAACCAAGTTGAACGCAAGTACCGTGAATCACTCAACACCCAACTAGAGTCGCTCCGCCGTGTCGTCCCGTCACTGCAACAGAACCGAGCATGTGATGGTGCCGATATCGAAGACCTCCCGGCTCCCTCCAAACCGAGTAAAGCAGTCATTCTCGCCTCGGCAACTGCACACATCAAGCAGATTGAGAAAGAGAGGAAGAGCCTGCATGATGAAAACCAGTTGCTCAAGACAAGGGTGAAGGCTCTGCAGGCCTTGGTGAAGTGTGACGACTGCTCCCTCATGCAGTACGTCATGGATCTAAAGATCAACCATGCGAAATAAGACGATCCGGTCGGTTCCTCTCATCTTCACGAACATCGATTGTTTTGCTCCTTGCATTCAGTATCTGGCATTGCACTTCTACCTATACCATTACTTGCATGTTGCTGGCGTTCTGGGGTGTTCGGAAAAGATTGGATTACAGTGCGATACCATTCGACACTGATGCTCGCTTCGGCTTACTTTTGATCTTCCAACATTGTATGAAATGGGTCGCTAGACTTGGGCAAGCAGACATGCTGCCCAGCTGTATAATGACGATGTGGGCGGCGACCCTGGCGTTTACTGGGGAACAACAATGGGAACAGGCTGCGGACTACGGAGTCCTATTGGGGAACGGCCTGGCGTTTATAGGTGTCTACATTGTGACTTTCCAAAAGACAACACTTCTTTCGATGTGTAGCTGTTATAGCTGTTATAGCTGAATTTTATCACTTTCCATGTTACTTTGATGCATTGCCTGTGCTTGCTGACGTCGTATGACCACTAGTAGATGATAGTGATTAGAGGGCGTTCATGTATTGAACGTTGCCACGAGAGTGGAATCAAAGGTGTTACGTGAAGAGTAACAGCAGGCTTTACCGTCTATTTATGGTCTACTTAGCACAAAATTGAGAAGTTATAGTCTCTTGGTTCGCTTTCTATGACTCTTGTGGGGAAGGAAACGCATTTGTTCTCAACCTTGCATGCAATTCAAGCTATGTGTACTAGGGCAAAGGTATCGAAAGAAAAGAGCACACAAATGTAAAAGGTAGTCCGCCCTACCTTGATCTTAACCTTATAACTATAGTATTGCTGACGGAGAGCTCTAGATGCGGTACTTGTTTTCCAACCGATGAAAGTATTCGGCACTTCCTCTACTTCATAGAAAGAGAGCCATCAGTGCAGTCATGTATTGAGAGCCTAGCCGCACGTTCCCAGATTCAAAATCACACAAGTTTTCCAAGCCTCACTTATTAACGTGTTACCCTTACCATTTCAACTACCAGACATGTAATCCAATGCGGCATAAAAGCTAGTGACGACCAACAAAATAAATAAATCTTACGTAAAAGTCGAAACAAGGCGCATAACAAAGATTTCCGGTGAATAACGTAACGTAGGTAGTCCCACCACCGGATTCAAAACACACACACACACACACACACACACGATTACCCAATCGACAGGGGGGACGAAAACCACAATAAGGAACTGTCACTGAAAAGGGATCATCAGGTCTTAAATACATCGTAATGCAAAGCGTCTGTTTCAAACCGTAGCCTCGTCTTCGGGTATGCATGCAGACAGCCTCACTACCACAACCACTCACCCACCCACTCATGCAACCCCTCCTTTTACTCCCCCACCACGACGATCGGCGTCAAAAGCAATAGGTACACCCATCAGCTACACATACCTTCCAATAATAACAGGCACACGTTCTACCCGTGATAGCTCGAACTTACCAGCTCATTGGACCAACGCTACAGCATACTAGTAGACTTAGTCTCCCTTTTCCTTTCGGCCTCGCCCTTCAGCTACGGACTTAGTGAGCATCGATTACCCTGCCACCGCAATGGAGTAGCGCGCGGGGGGGGGGGGGGGGTGTACATACTCCTTTTTAGGTTGTTGCTGTTCCCTATGATGTATCTTCTCCCACCCCGCGCGTGTGGGTGGGGTTTTTTTTTTTTTTTTTTGCATCTCACATCTCTAGTGCATATTGATCCGTCCCCAGCCATACACCACCAACCCCCTTTTTCCTCTGACCTACTAACTAGATCTTTATTCGACCGGAAGGAACGGTGTGAGCAGGTAATTTCGCTAGATCGGAAGGCCGGGTCTAAAGGCGAGGGCTTTTCGTGAGGTTTTCACCATAGTCTGGTGGGATAAGGGCTGGTCTCGAATGGCTTGGATGAGAAGCGATAGTACAATAGTGCTTAGGGCGCTCAGGGCGCGAGGGGATCTCGTCGCCATGTCACGTAGTCTATGTATTTCTTCGCATTCTGGGGCCCTTTTTTTTTTATATGTAGGTATGTATGCATGGAGGCTTCTCGGTCATGAGGGGTACGTGAGGGGGTTGCGCAGCTTTTGCGGACCTTTCTTGGCGGGGGTGCAGGAATGATGCGGCTAAGTCGTTGAAAGTGCCTTCGCCTAGACGCGATAATCGAAGCAATTATTGTGGCTTCTTGGGGAACAGTGAGATTTCCTCGGTTGTTCCGATATCATCGTTTTATGCGTGAGTCAGTAGCGTGTGTGTATGACGCGGTCGGTCATTTGCGCTCCTCTGTTGGTGGAATTTTAGACTATCGTTGCCGCCACCGTTCGCCTGTGTTCGCAATTACGCTTCGACAAAGCCAGAGTTTTCCCGCCGCCAGCGTCAACATTGACCTTTTGTAGTAGTGGTAGTAGACGTGGCGGTCACTGGCGTTGGACGTGGACAAGCGCTAGTGGTCTGGTAGCATTTGGCGTGGCATCCGGGGGCTGAGGTGCAGGTAACAGAGTGGGAACAGCCGTGAGCTTGTGGAGAGTTGCGGTCTCTAGAGCCGGCCTATGACCGATCGTGCCGCTGGTGCCTTTAGCGCTGGCGGAAGCTTCTCCGTGGACGGGACTTTTTTCTAGAAGGACGTCTTGTGAGACATATACTTGTTCTCGGAAGGTTAAACGAAAGGGGATTGGTGGTCTCTTCTCTGGTGCATTGGGCGTATTCCAAATCTACACGTTAGCTCAGTTCGTTGCGCTTGTTGTCTGAATGAGGAGCATTGGTACCTTGTGCCTGAGTAAATGACGAGAGATGCACTAGATGATGTACAAGGGTGGAGCATGAACGGGTTGCCCCCTCCCCCTGTCGCCCTTAGCGTCTTGGCCGAAAAGACGGCCGATTTCTCAACTCTCTGAGAGTCAATTTTGACG
>MU006792.1:797484-810035 GCA_010093635.1 Massarina eburnea CBS 473.64 | reverse complement strand
TAATAGTAATAGGTAACTATACACGTACCTATTACTTACTATATTATTAAGTTAATTACTATAGTTTACTTATATATAGAGGGATAGAGAGTAAAGGTAACTAATTATCTTATAGATAATAGTATAACGCACGTGCTACTCTCTTAGTAAGCTAATATAAACCTATTACTTACACTTTTATTTATTCTCTTACTCTTTCTCTCTTTACGCTTTACACTAGGCTCTAGCTACTCTCTTACTCTTTATAATACTCTTAAGTAGTATTAACTAAACGTCTCCTAGATAATTATCTAACAATACAGCTAGCTAAGAAGCTGCTTACCTTTTTAATTTAGTAAGGATAGCTCTACCTATTCTAAGCACTACTAGTCCTACTGTAACGCTTTCTTAGATATCTCTAGACAAGTGTAGATTTAACATTCTATATAGGACATTAATTCTCTACTAATCTAGTACTTTAAGTCTTTCTAAGGCGTCTTTTATGTAATTAAAGCTGTATAGCTATTTTAATAATAGTAAGGTAGAGTCTAGCGTAGCTATTACACTAAAAAGTACTATAAGTAGACTATAGGCATACGCCTACTCTATACTTAATAATTAGTATAGTAACCTTTTTACGTAGTTTACTAGTAAGTAGTAGGTATTATCTCTATTATAGGATAAGAGCTTTAATAAGGCTATAGATAATAATCCTCGCGTTATAGGCGCAGGATAGATATAGCTACCTAATAGTAAAGAGTATCTTAAATACCTAGTCTTAGTTGCTAGTTCTATAGCTACTACACTAGAGCTAATCTACCTCTCCTTACCTACTAATATTACTAATAATAAAATATTATAGGCTACCTTAGCGCGCGCTGTAATAAATAATCTAGTAGAGGCAGAGAAAGGCTTACACTCTAGCTCTCTAGCACTCTTAGCCTATACGCCTAGGCTGCTTAAGTAAAAGTTACCTACTAGAGAGGATATTAAAGAAGATAGAGGTAATATTATAGATATAGAAGTGCTAGAGGAAGAGGACAGGCTGCGCCTAAGTAAGTCTATAAAAGAGCCTATAAGAGAGCTGCGCTAAAGGACAAGCTAACTAATATATTAAACTAGAAGCATTACTACTAATATAATTATATTAAAGGTAAAGTAGAAATAGAATATAACGTAGGATATAAAGTAGGTACGTTAAGAGACAGTTCTATAGGAGACTATACTAGAGGATAAAAGGCACGTAGTTAAGTAAGTACTAGAGCAGCTTATAGATAAATCTAAAAAGGTATACTTTATTAACAGCGTTATAGATCTATAGAAAGTAGTAAACTATATACTTTCTATAGTCTAGGATTATAGCAGCCTAGTAACAACAAGAAACCTATAGGCTTAGCTGCACCTCTAGGACACAACTAACAGCCTCTTTAGTCTTTCTATAGCTTATACTACTACTCTAGTTACTAGCTCTAGTATATTAGTCTTTACAAGAGCTAGGGTAGAGGAGGATTAATACTTAATTAGTATGTGCTTAGGGATAGTAAGTGTAGTAGTAGAGATTTAGTAGTAGTAGTACCTAGCCTAGTTCTAGAAGGAATTTAAAGCTATAGTAGATAAGAGGAAAGAGTAACTTAAAGGAGAGAATGTAGAGTAGAGCTAAACTAAGGTGCTAGTATTAGCAAAGATACAGATTACGTAAGAGTAGCTAGAGGCTATAGAGTTAACTATAGACTATAACCTAGAGTTAAAGAAGTTATACATTCCTGCCCTTGCTGCCTTAGCTCTAGCTATCTAACTTATCTAGATTTACACGAGCTACCTTTACAAACTAGCTTACTTAGTCTATTAGGTTCTTACAGCTAGTAAATACAATTAGGTAGAGCGCCCTAGCGCTGCTTCTAGACTAAGTAACCTTAACTTTTATTAGGTAAACGCTAAGTACCTAAGCCTTTACTATCCTACTTAAGATATTCTCTAAGTTTAACCTAGACGCAGTAGCGCGCTGCTAGGAACTAGATATAATACTAGGCGCGTCTTAAGAGAGTAATAGCTTACTAATTAAGGATAGGTTTATTACTATTAATTATTTATTAGAATAGACGCAAGTGCTAGCGATTAAGCTGTTAGATAACCTAGAGGAGGAAGACACTACTCCTGCAGATAATCTAATTAACTTAGTAGAAGAGGAAGACGTTAATCTTAATAACTAAGAAGAGGAAGATGTAGATCTTAATAATTAAAAAGAGGAAGACGCAAATCTTAATAATTAAGAAGAGGAAGATATAGATCTTAATAATTAAGAAGAGGAAGACGCAAATCTTAATAATTAAAGAGAGGAAGACGTAGATCTTAATAATTAAGGAGAGAAAGACGTAGATCTTAATAATTAAAGAGAGGAAGACGTAGATCTTAATAATTAAAGAGAGAAAGATTCTGCGCTAATATAGGAAGAAGAGAATTCTGCGCTAATATAGGAAGAAGAGGATTCTGCGCTAACACAGGACCTATATAATCTTAAAGAGGTAGAAGACAATATACTTATAAACCTTATAGAAACCCTAGATAGAGAGAAAGGCGCTGTTCTTATAGAAGACTAGACTAGAGGTAGTAATGTAGAAGGCAGCTCTGTAAATAAGACTAGCGTTAAGAGGTTATACTTAGAAGAGCCTAACTAGATTAATATCCTAATAGAGTTAGCGTCTACTTATCCTTAATAGGATGTAAAAATATAGAATAGAAAAGTAAGTAATTTGCTGTACATATTATCTATAGATCTACTATAATAGAGATTTTTATATAGTATTATAGAGATAGTATATAGCTTGCCTTACTAGTACGTACGTTACTAGTACTGCAGTTAGAAGGATTCTACGCGCTATCCTCTATTCCTATCCTAGAAGACAAAGATAATCTAAAGAAATCTCTAACGTTCCTCTTTAGAGGATAGCGTTTATAATTACGCTTTAACGTTAGCTCTAACTCTAGCTCTAGCGCTAGTGCTAGCGCTAGTACTAGCTCTAGCTCTAGCTCTAGCTCTTGCGTCTATAATACTACTATCTTTTCTAGCTCTTCTAGACTCCTATTCTTAATTAACTCTAGCATAGCTAGCTTAGGTAGCTGTCTTTCCTCCTATATAGAGGTAAAACTAGATATAACAAAACTGTTTAGAGTTAAAGCTAGTATCTTTCTAATTACCTAGGGTTCTATCCCCCTATACGTATTAAAAAGCTTTTAGTTTAAAGCAGCCTCTAGTAGTTAAATTATTCTCTACTCTAGCTACCTATTCTTTTCTTGTGTAAATGTAGCTTCTTTAGCAGCCTCTATAGTAGTAGACAGTTTAGAAGATAGATAATAAATTTAATCCTGTTTAGGATTATCTTCTAGAGGATATAATCCTCTTGTTCTGTGCATGACTAAAAACTATATTATCTGCTCTCTTAAGTTCTAAGCGCGGCTAGTCTTACTTAGCTAGATAAGAGCTAAGCTAGATACGTAGAGTAGAATCTAATAGGTTAGAAGTATAAGCTAATAGAAGTATTCTTGCTAGCATTTTACCTCTTTACGCTCTAACTTCTATTTAACAAATACTTATATCTTTTCTAGAACAAGTTAATATAGTTTATTCTCCTAGCTATTACGCTTTTTTCTATCTTATGTAAATAGAAATTTAAGTAGGTTACCTATAGTGTAAAACTCTACTTTGTTCTCTGTTACTATATATAGTAGACTCTATACTCTATCTACTATAAATAGCTTTTTTATACTAGAGTAGCTAAACACGTTTTAACCTTTTTTCCTTAAGGCTTCTAGAGATAGCTTATTATGCTACTTATAAGTAGCAAGTATTGTATTCTAGATATTAACGTCTAACTACTATAAGTTTAAAACATAGAGGTACTTAAGCTACTTAGGAGAGAGTAAAGGCTTCCTATCTATCTAGTACTAGTTATACTACGCTAGAGCTTAGCTAAGGTAGATAAATATATTATAAAAGTCTTTAATAGCCTGCTATTACTACTTATACGTTACGTGCAGGAGGAGGTTCCTTACTAGTATATTATCTCTATAGAGTAGCGCTAGCTACTGTATTACCTAGTTAAACTTAAGTAGAAACTAGCTAAGCCTGCATTGCTTTATAGTATCCTTAAAACTAATGCCTTTATAAACTACTATTTAGTTCTTATAGAGCTTCTCCTAATAGTCTTTAAAGAGCAGTAACTTGCGCTAGAGTAAGTTACTGCTATAGCAGAATTAGAGCGCTTACAACGTAATTACTATTATTATTATCTCTAGTAGTAAGTAGTTACCTACTATCTGTGTAAGTATATACTTAAATAGAAAGCAGTACTTATTAATCTATATAGATAAGAAGCTAAGAAAATCTTATAATAGGACTATATAGTAAAGGAGCGAGGAGTTAGCGTTATCTATAGAGTTATTATATAGGTCTTACTCTATCTACTAGTTATAAACTTAGTCTACTATTACAAAGGAGATATAGTACTTTTCTTATATTCTATAGGACTTCTACTAGTTTACTTTTAAGTTTACGTAAGCTTACTGCTTACTATATAGGTAGCTAAACTTATATACTACCTTTAAGAAGTTTTTACCTCTACTTACTACGTAGAGAGAGTAGATATAACCTAGATCTAGGGCAAGGTTCTTAAGAGCCTTATTACTAAATATATACTACTTAGATAAGTTAAATAGAGTCTTAATTATTACGTAGTACTATAAGTACACTAGCCTCTTTATATTCTCTTTACTATTAAGTAGCGTAAATAGAGTTAGGCCTATAGTGTCTTTTATTACAGCCTAGGGGTACGCTATTCTCCTAGGACTACCTTAGGCCTATTTCTTATTTAGGTACACTTTCTCTTACGTCTACGCGTATACTTTAAGGCAGTATCTCTTCTAAAGGTATACCTTAGCCTTTTTACTCTTTATAATATTATTGTAAGAATTAGTGCTATCTTCTAACGTAACTATCTTTACTAAGTCTATAAAGGCTCTATCTTAGCTATAGAAGTATAGATCTGTAGCCTAGTCCTATTTACGCTGCTATTACTATAACGCTTCTATAAGACTCTCTTTAATATACTTAACTTTTATATTCTTTACGTTTATAAACAGCGTTACGCCTTAGAAACGTTTAAAGCTAGAGTTATTCTTAATACTCTCTAGGATAAAGGTCTATAGTAAGTCTAGGTGCGCTAGCTATAAGGTATACTTTAGTAGCTACGTTCTTACTAACTCTATATATATATATAATTTAGCTATAAGCGTAGTAGAATCTAACCTAACTATACTTAAGTTTAAATAGTAGTTCTATAGGATAGAGAACACTGTTACTAGATTCTGCGTCTTAACTATATATTATAAAGCTAGCTTTAGTATAGTATTATACTAGAGCTTCTAGTCTTAACTACTTAAGTATGTTGTCTTACTAGGCCTATACTTAAGGCAAAGCGCAGGGAAGAAGATGTAGATTAGAATAGACTCTATTCTAACTACTAAACTAAAATAATAGTAAAGTATCTAATAGAGAGAAGTTATCCTTTTAGTAACTTTATTACGTTTATTATAATATAGTATCTTTAGTCTAAAGTGTACGTCTCTGCTAATATTTATAAAAGTATAGGCTTTTAGGTACTAATTAATTCTCTATTATACTACTCTAAGGCTGCTTAGAAAGTAGTAAGTACTATTAACGTTAAAGGTTACTTTAGGTAAATAGTTCTTTAGGCTAGTAGTATAGTATTCTAATAGGTAAAGATTTTATAGGAGGCTATTATCTAGTGTCTTACTATCTTAGAGATCTATGCCCTTAAAGATACTCTTTAGGTCTATCCTACGCACGTTAGCTACCTTTAGAAGCGTAGAGTTACTTACAACATCTAGAATAGGCATTAATCTATTACTTTCTCTGTAAAGAATTATAGTAATCTTCTATATAGAAGAGTATACTAAGTGCATGTTAGTGCGCTAGTAGTACTCTTAGTATAGCCTATCTACTTCTTAATACTCTTTATGCGTACAGCTTTAAAACCTATAAAGCTAATAGGTAAGTTAGTAGGCTATACTTTCTACTAGTTTACGTAATAGGCTTCCTCTAGATATTTATAGTCTTATAGTGTAAGAAAGAGTTAAAGTAGGTAGAGTTAAGGCAGGCAGAGTTAAGGCAGGTAGAGTTAGAGTAGGCAGGGTATAAAGAGAACGTAGTAAAGTAGTAGTTAAGTAGCTTATACTATAAAGCTATAATAGGTTTAAGTTACTTATAATAGCAGGCTATAATAGGTTTAGAGTAAGCAGGGTATAAAGAGAAGGTAATAAAATAATAGTTAGGTTACTTATAACAGCAGGCTGTAATAGGTTTAGAGCAGGTAGAGTATAAAGAGAGAGTAATAAAATAATAGTTAGGTTACTTATAGTAGTAAGCTGTAATAAGTTTAAGGCAGGCAGGGTATAAAAAGAAAGTAATAAAATAATAGTTAAGTTACTTATAGTAGCAGGCTGTAATAGGTTTAGGGCAGGCAAGGACGTAGATGCGCTTAGAGTGCTTTAGTTAGTAGATAATTATAGACTTAACTTTTATACCTATAATAGTAGGTTATTTATTTAAGTAGGTATTTTCTTCTTACCTCTATAACCTTTAGCCTTTTTTTAAGATAACTTTAGCGTAGACGTCTAAGAGGCTCTTAGAGTAGACTACTAACTAGGCGTCTGCGAGGCCCTTAGAGTAGACTACTAACTAGGCGTCTGTAAGGCTCTTAGCGCTCTAGTAAATATAGACTAGGAAGAACCTAGTAAAGTATTACTAATATTAAGGTCTTCCTCTAATGTGTTAGTATTAGAATTTTCTCTTGTACTTATTTCTTTAGGTAGCGCTATAGTTATAGTAGTCTCTTTATTACCTAAGTTTAACTCTAATAGCGCTTCTATAGTTTTTACTATTTATTACTATATAGAAGCCTTACGCTTATCTTACTTATAATTTTCTTCTACTTTATTAAGTTTAATCTACTTAGCTTACACAGCTAGCTTAGTATCCTCTATATCTCTTATAGCTTTAGTAGTATCTATACGTAAAGATAAAGTAGGCAGCTAAAAGTTAGCGCAGTTATTAGCTAGCTTATCTTTACTATTATTGTTTTTAAGTACTAGGTCTTAGAGTAAGAGAATGTTAAGACTAATTTAGAGCCTAAGCTAAGGATTTATTAGAATAGGTACGTTGTCTAGAAGTACAGGCTTATAAGTAAAAAACTTAGGTCTAGGAAGTAGGCGCTAGCGTAGACGTTGTTTATTTTAGCGTAGTTTAGTACTCTCTTTCCTCTCCTCTTTAGTATTATACTTTCTTAGTCTTCTACCTAGTATTATATATCTTGTTTTAAGTAGAAGGTTTTAGTAACGTAGTTAACTAGCTATATTATAACTCTTAAGAGAGAAGGATTTTACCTCTTACTATAAGTTAGGGCTTACTAATAGATGCTTACTCTAACTTATAGTACTTACGCTTTTGCGCTTAGGTAGACTAAGCCTTTCTTAATAATATAACACGTGTAGTAAAAGCTTCTACGCTTATTTAGTAGCGTTATATCTAAGGCAAGATACTATAGTTATTAGAATAACTTAGGAGGAGAGAGAGAGTAAGTAGACTAGAATATTCTATTAGTTATTTACTACTATTCTATCTATATATAAGCTAGTTATGTAACTAGTTATATAACATAGAATTATTAGTAGAAGATAGAGAACTAAGAGTAAGTAGAGAATTAAAGGTAGGTAGCGCTGTACGTAGTATAGACAGTAGTATATATAAGTATTTATAAGTACTTTATAGTAATTTCTTATATTACTATACTATAAAGTGTAGTATTTTACTACGTAAAGGTGTAAAGTTACGCTGTAAAGTTACGCTATAAAGTTACGCTATAAAGTTATACTATAAAGTTATACTATAAAGTATAGTATTCTACTACGTAAAGGTGTAAAGTTATACTATAAAGTTACGCTGTAAAGTGTAGTATTCTACTATATAAAGGCGTAAAGTTATACTATAAAGTACTATATTCTACTATATAAAGGCGTAAAGTTATACTATAAAGTACTACTTTCTACTACGTAAAGGCGTAAAGTTACGCTACAAAGTGCTACTTTTTACTATATAAAGAAAAAACTCTATTTTAGGCTAGCGCCTTCTATCTTTAGTATTTTGCACGTATAGTATACTAACGTGTATTTTTCTTATAGTATTTATAAGGTAAGACTTATATAGTACTACGCATATATTTATAAGTACTTTATAGTAATTTCTTATAAAGTTATACTATAAAGTACTACTTTCTACTACGTAAAGGTATAAAGTTATACTATAAAGTTACGCTGTAAAGTTATACTATAAAGTTATACTATAAAGTTACGCTGTAAAGTATAGTATTCTACTATATAAAGGCGTAAAGTTATGCTATAAAGTACTATATTCTACTATGTAAAGGCGTAAAGTATTATAGCTTAGGCTATACCTACGCCTAAAGGATAAGGCTTAGTTAGCGTAATAGAGTATATAGCCTTTAGATTGCCTTTAGGCCTCTCTTATTATAAATATTTATATTCTTATTAATACTTATTATAGTTCTACTTTAAGGCTAGTCTATTATATTAAATATTTATTAAAACAGAGCTATAAAGAGACAGGATAGCTTCTAAACAGGCCCTAAACAATACTGTCTTATAGTAAATACTTACTACTCTTTAATCTCTTTAAACTTTGTAGAATAACAACTGCGCCGCGCTCTGCTAGCTTTAAGAATAACTTAATAAAGCCTATAGAGCTATCTCTAACCTTGCTACTCTAGCCCTAGTAACTCTCTATTAGAATACTATAGATAATACTATCTCTCTTACTCTTATAGATAAGACACTAGCTAGTAATCTAACTAATATAGCTAACCTGCAGGTAGCACTTACAGTACTTCTCTTAGTTAAAGTTAAACTACCTAAGTTACGATAGAAACTACTGCCTGTAGGAACTTAGTTTGCTAGGGATTTAATCTTCTTTATAGCTTAGAAGGTTACTATAGAATATAAGCTCTAGGTTAATACTAAGTTTATTAGCGGCCTAACTAACTAGTTTATGTTTATTTAGGGTAACTTTACGCTAACAGTCTAACACGAAGTAGCCCTATACTATTAGTAAGGTAGGTTTAATAGGTAGTATAATTCTGTAAACTTCTTTATTTACCTAGAATTTTACTACGCAGATGTCTACGCTAGAGAGAAGGCATAGGCACAGCTTAAAGGCCTCTACTAGCAAAAGGATAAGTCTTTCTCTAAGTTCCTAATCTACTTTAATACTACTCTATAGTAGGTAAGAGGAATAGAGTAGTCTAACAAGTAGAAGTTAGGAAAGCTTTAACGCGCCCTTAATAAGAATATCTATACTATTACTCTAAACTAAGGCGTCTCCTATACTAATTATAACTAGGCAGTTTATACTTATAGCGCAATCGCAGTTAATATTAAGATAATATAGCTAGAAAAGTAATACTAATCCTATTAGCTCTCTAGACTAAAGCTAGCCTAACTATAGTAAGATACCTAAGGAGATATTATTATGTCTCCTATGCAGGCAATAGGTAGCTAATCCTGTAAAGGCTAAGGTAAGTAGTAAGCTAATTAGATTCTAGATAATCTTTTCTACTAGCGTAAGAAGAAGAGATAGTATATAAGATATAGTTAAAGTAGACACGTTATAAAAGAGTGTAGTAATATAGTAGTAGTAAATATAGTATCCTCCTAAGGAGGCTCTGTGTTTATAGACGTAGGAAGCTATAGTACGTTAGAGAAAGAGTAGCCTTTATTTTAGATATAAAATAAGGGTAGTATAGGGACATTAGAGTAGAGGAGCAGTTAGACTATAAGATAGACAACAACGTAGCTAGTATTTTAAAGAAGATAGATAGAGCGCTATTTTAGGTCCTAGCCTTCTTAGAGAATATACTCTACGTTAACGTTCTAATTAACTTAGGCTACTAATATTTCTATACAGTAAGTAAAGTAAAGGTAAATAAGATTAAGGTAGATTACTTAGAAATTCTGCTACGTTGCCTTCGCTAAGTAGCTAGACTTACGTAAGAACTAATAATTACTTAGATAGTAATTTTATCTTATAATATTAATAGTTAGCGTACACAGCTTATAGAGTATGTAATACCTAATCTAGATTACAATATAATATTTAGCCTTCTATAGCTTTAGTACTTTAGCGTTACCCTCTAGGCTAATTAAGAGACTCTAGAGATTACCTAAGTATAAGGATTAGTAATCTAGAAAACGCAGCAGCGCTAATAATACCTAAAACTAGTTACTACAGTCTTGTCGCTAGCTCTCCTGTCCTAGGGCCTAGATAACTTCTAAAGGTAGCCTAACAGTACGCTTATTACAAATCTCTAAGATATAACCTAGGTTCTAGCTATTACGCTTCTAAGTAGAGAAAGTAATAAGAAAGAGCTTACTAAGGATAGTAAGTGCCTCCCTAAAGAACTTAAGTTGTTCTAAGACCTATTTAATAAAGAGAAAGTAGCAGGTCTTCTACTTTACTAGGGCTAGATAGACTACTATGTAAAGCTAAAACTAAGACAAGACAGCTCTTTTCTAGAAGCCTTATAGGGCCCTCTGTACAGTATACTAAGGGACTAACTTATTAAACTTTAGTAGTAACTTACAGGCCTACTTAATAAAGGCTAGGTATAAGTAAGTTTTTCCTCTATAGGAGTACCTATTCTTATAGTAAAAAAGCTAGAAAGAGGATAGAGGTTATATATAGACTACTGCGGCCTAAACGCGCTTACTAAATAAGACTACTACCTGCTTTCTTTAATTAAAGAGACTTTATATACTCTGTTTACTGCTAAATAGTTTACTAAGCTAGATATTTAAGTAGCTTTCTACAAGCTTTGTATTACAGAAGGAGATAAACCTCTTATAGCTTTCTAAACTTACTTTAGGCTCTATAAGTAGCTTATCTGTCTATTTAGTCTTACAGGAGCTCCTGCTACTTTCTAAAGATACATTAACAGAGCGCTAAAGGAGGCACTTAGCCTATTTACTACTACGTACTTAGATAACGTACTTATCTATTTAAATAGAAGCCTTTAAGATTATATAGTAAAGGTAAAGCGCATACTAACACTCCTTAGTAACGCAGGCCTCTATCTTAATCTTAGAAAATACTAGTTTGCTATAAAGATAGTTAAGTACCTAGAGTACATAGTTAAAGCAGGACAAGGCATCTACTCTAACCTTAAGAAAATTAAGGTAATTTATAAATAGGAAGCCTCTACGTCTATACGAGGTGTTTAAAGCTTTATAGAGTTTACTAACTTCTATAGAGACTTTGTATTAAACTTTTCTAAACTAATAGAGCCTCTTTATTACTTTACAAAGAAGGATATGCCGTTTTAATAGATAAATAACACTAAAAAAGCCTTCTAGAAGATTAAGAACGTCTTTATAGCGGGGCTGGCCCTTATACTATAGGACCTAGAAAGAGACACGTTAGTAGAAATAGACTACTTAGGAGGAGTAACTAGAGGCTACTTATTATAGTAGATTAATAGTGTTTAGTACCTAGTTGTATACTACTCTGCTAAGCTAACGCTAGTAAAGCGTAACTATACTATCTATAACAAAGAACTCCTTATAGTTATCTAGTGCCTAGTTACCTAGATACTAGAACTCTAGAGCGTTACTAAACCCTTTGTTATACTTACTAACTATAAGAACCTTAAGTACTTTATAAATACTAGAGTCCTTAGTAAAAGGCAGCACTAATAGGCAGAACTCCTTAGCTAGTTTAATTACAACCTCTACTATTGCCTAGGATATTTAGCTAATAGGCTTAATGCCCTAAGTTAACAGGACTAGGACGTTAGAACCTTACAACTGCAGGAGGCCGCCTTAATAACGCCTTAATTAATCTAGGTAGTAGTAGTAGAAGTAAGTAATAATAAAGTAACGCTAGGCTACTAAATATTTATAGATAGGTACATCTAGGCTCTTTAGAATAAAGCTATTAAGGCTAACTCTAAATATACTATCTACTTAAAAGTAGTCTAGTAAGGTAACTAGCAGTTTCCCTCTAGTGTAGATATAAAGTAGTAGATTAGTAACTACTTAGTTAGCGCGTATAGAACTCTAATATAGCGAGGAGTTATATAGCTACTAGTATAGAAACCTCTTATAATAGCTATTATTTAGCGCGTACATAAATTAGGACTTGCAGGACACCTAGAGAAGAATACTACGTTCTAGCTAGTCTAGCGTAGCTACTACTAGGATAGAATATTAGAAGATATAACTTAATATATTAGGAACTACTACTACTACAGAGCTTATATCTTAAGGAAGAAGCGCTAAGGACTCCTCTAACCTCTCTTAATTATAGATTAATTCTAGTCCTAAATCTTAATTAACTTTATAGTAGACCTTCTCTAAGCTACACTAACGTTACTGCGTTACCTGCTCGTTATTACAGACTAACTATCTAAGTTTATTTAGCTAGAGGTAAT
>MU006792.1:770438-797054 GCA_010093635.1 Massarina eburnea CBS 473.64 | reverse complement strand
GTGCAGTCTACTTTGTTAACTATCTAAAGTAGAGAGTAGAACTAACTTAGGCTATAATTACTTTTCTACAGTAGTAAATACAGGAGGCTATAAACTAAAGCAGATAACTAGTAGAACGTTTTAAAGTTAGAGATAAGGTATAGTTTTCTATATAGAATGTTAAGATAAATTAACCTAGTAAAAAGCTAGATTTCTTATAAAATAAGTACACTGTTACTAACGTCCTGTCCTTACTTACTATAGTTCTTAATCTCCTAGAGAGCCTGCACTAAATAGTCTATATTAACTTACTTAAGAGAGCTATAGAGAACTTACTCCTAAGCTAGAAGCTAGTAGACGTAAGGCTAGGCCCTGTAATTATACTAGAGGAGGATAACTTAATACTAAATAAATAGAAGGTAGAGTCTATCCTTCGCGCTAAGAATGTAAGAGGAAGAGGTAAGCACTAAGTACTTATAAAGTAGAAGGGCTAGGTAACGCTAATATAGTACTTACTAGAGGACTTTATAGATATAAAAGCCTTATAAGAATTTAGAGAGAAATAGAGGGACGCATTATATTACAATAGACTCTAGAGGTAGGTAAAAAGGAAACTAAAATAAGTTTTATTAAAGATAGGCACAAGCCTAACCTTATAAGGAAGCTAGGACAAAGAAACCTAGAAGGTAAGCTAAATTACTACTAGACTAGTAAAAGCTACTAGAATTACTAGAGGAGCTAATGCCTTAACTACTAAGACTACTAGAGAGGTAGGCGCTTTAACTAATACTAAAACTAAAACTACTACTAAGGCTTTAACCTTAATAAAGAGGACTATACTAGGTACTCTAACTAGACAAGCCTTAATTAGGATTGTCTAGCTTTAACCTAGACTTGTCTACTATCTTGTACTTAGTCTTAGATAACAAACTATTATCCTAGGTAGAGATATCTAGGGCTAGTAGAGTTGCCCTAGAGCTACTAAGAAGACGCTAAGCCTAAGTATAAGTAGCTTAACAAGCAGCTCTATTAATAGATTATATCTGCTTTAGTAATAGATAACTAATATAGAGAGTCCTACTAGTACTAGAATAACTATAACTAGAGGTAAATATATTAGCGTCCTAACAGCTACTATTAGAGTAGAGAGGGTAGTCCTATAAACAGGTATTATAACCTTAGGTACTAAAAGAGAGAGAGGACAGTGTACGCTTATAATAGCGCTAGTAGTAAAGAACGTAAACGTTCTAATAAGAAGAAGGCGTTGCAGGTAACCTAGTAGCTAAGTTAATAATAGGTACTAGAAGGCCTGTATATAGATTAAAGCGTAGAGATAGAGACGCAAAGGAGGCTAATAGCTAACTAGAGTAAAGGTTAAACTAGGTACTACTAGAAGTTAATAGTAAGGAGTATATAGTTAAGAGCGTTAGAGAAGTAAGAGAAGTAAGAGCTAGGGCTAGTTAGGTAGTATTTATTACTCTTAACTCTTTTTAAAGGACATATTAGTAACGTTAAACTAACAGAGCTAGGAAATCTACTTATAAGTATCTTAGTCTAGATAGTCTATAGACCTTTAGCCTACTTACCTACTTACTTAAGCTAATAATAAGTTAGGTTAAACTACTACTTAACTTAATAGTATACGTCCTAGATATAGTAGTCTTACTTCTAGAAGGTACACTATATAGTAATTACTACATTATAGATATTATAGTTTGTAATAGTTAAAGCCTTAATAGCGCTAGGTAGTAATAGTACTAAAGATAACCTAATAATAAGAGCGTTTAAGGCGAGACTGCTAGAGTCTAGAGTAGAAGAACCTAGCAGAGCTAGGATAGATAGATTATACTTAGTAAGGGGAAGACCTATCTATAAAGCCTGTAGTGTATATTTATATACTAACTTCTAGTCTTTATAGAGCCTCTTAAACTCCTAGTTAAAACGTAGGTGTTTCCTAGTTTTCTTCTTCTTACTCTAAATAATTATCCCTTTCTCTACTATGTAGGTGTTACTAGCTTTATAGCTATTATTAGTATACTTAATATAGCGCTAAGTGCAGGTATAGAAATAGAGGTACGCAGTAAAGAGTAGATCTAGCTATAAATAAAACACTTTCTACTTCTAATAAGGTTTGCACTTATTAGTAGACTCTATTAGGTAACTATAGAAACGTTAGTAAAATAAAAATAAGGTAAAAGAAAGCTAATACCTACTTAAGATAGCTGTATAGCCCTAGCTAATTTATATAGCTAATATAAGTATAGAAAGCCTCTTTAACGTAACTAAACTCTTTATTATTACTATTATTAATAATAAGATAGTTACTAATTTTACAACGCGGCTTCTTGCGTAGAGGTTTCTTAGACTATAGATATAAATAGTAAGTAATAACGTAGAATAAGGAGCGCTGTAATAATATACTAAAGAACTGCCTACACAACTATAATCTCTACTAGGATTTAAAGAGCTACTATCTCTATAACTACTAGAACTAGAAGTAGGGTTAACAGACGCTATTGTAAAAGACTAAGAAAAGCTAAGAAATAACAGAGTAAAGATAGAGCGAAGTTAAAGAGGCTGCAATAGGATAGAGGAAAGGTTAAGTAAGAAAAAGAGGACAGAAAGAGCTAAGAGTTTATGTAGTAAGGCCTTGCTAAGTAATAATGCTAAGCTAACGCTGTAATAATATATAACTGTGTATAGACTAAGGCTTAAAGTAACTACTAGACTATAATATTACATAAGCGCTAAGCTTAGAACAATAATTAGCTTAATAACTAACCTTCTAATTATAAAAAAAATTTTTTGCGTACTACAGCTACTGTCTAAAATTATAGTAGAAAGTAATAGGATAACAGTATAGAAGAGGGGTATATTATAGCTTAGGCTATGCCTGCGCCTAAAGGATAAGGCTTAGTTAGCGTAATAGAGTATATAGCCTTTAGATTACCTTTAGGCCTTCTTTATTATAAATATTTATATTCTTATTAATACTTATTATAGTTCTACTTTAAGGCTAGTTTATTATATAAAGTTACGCTGTAAAGTGCTACTTTCTACTATATAAAGGTATAAAGTTATACTATAAAGTGCTACTTTCTACTACGTAAAGGAAAAACTCTATTTTAGGCTAGCGCCTTCTATCTTTAGTATTTTATATATTTAGTGTACTAACGTATATTTTTCTTATAGTGTTTATAATATAAGACTTGTATAGTACTATATATATATTTATAAGTACTTTATAGTAATTTCTTACAAAGTTATACTATAAAGTGTAGTATTCTACTACGTAAAGGTATAAAGTTATACTATAAAGTTATACTATAAAGTTGCGCTATAAAGTGTAGTATTCTACTACGTAAAGGCGTAAAGTTGTACTGTAAAGTTATACTATAAAGTTATACTATAAAGTATAGTATTCTACTATATAAAAGTATAAAGTTATACTATAAAGTGCTATATTCTACTATATAAAGGCGTAAAGTTATACTATAAAGTGCTGCATTCTACTACGTAAAGGAAAAACTCTATTTAGGCTAGCGCCTTTTATCTTTAGTATTTTATACGTATAGTGTACTAACGTGTATTTTTCTTATAGTATTTATAAAGTAAGACTTGTATAGTACTACGTATGCATTTATAAGTACTTTACAGTAATTCCTTATATTACTATACTATAAAGTATTATATAGAGACTATATAAAGGAAAAACCCTATTATAGGCTAGCGCAGAAGTTTTAGCGCTTAACTTACTTTAGCTACGCTTTCCTATTAATATAACCTTTAACCTACTATAACTTTCTAAGTATAGCTCCTAAAGCTTAGCAGATTAGTGCGTTGAAATCGTAGAGTTCTACTGTATAAGATAAGTAAAAAAAATTAAAAAACTATAGCAACAATTTTCCTAACTCTATCCCTAGTTTTAAGTATCTAGTAATAATTTTCCTAACCTTATCCCTAGTTTTAAGTATCTACTAACCCTAATTACTAAGAAATATAATCTTGCTAATATAAGTTAGTTTCCTAAGGTTCCTCTCCCTTCTACTAAGCTTGTTAAGTATACTAGGGAAGCTTCTAAAAGGAAGGTAAAGACCTATTAAGAGCTTGTTAGATCTGCTCTATACATAGCTATTATAATTAGACCTAATATAGCTTACGCTACCTTCTAGCTCTCCTAGTTCTTTATTAACCTAAGTAAAAAGTACTTAGTAGTAGTTAAGTAGACGATTAAGTACCTATACTAGACGCGCTTTTAAGTAATTATCTATAGTAATTATTAAGAGCCTAAGCTCTCTATATATAGAGACGCGTTATTTACTAATAATTCTAAGACTAGGTAATTGTTATATAGATACATAATAAGCTTGTTTAGTAAATTAATCTTATAGAAAGTAGCCTAGTAACCTACAGTAACTACCTTTACTACTAAGGCTAAGCTAATTACTATAGAATATATTACTAAGGAATCTATAGCTATAAAACAATTGTTTTATAAGCTTACGCTCTCTCTAAACACTATTTAGAAAATCTTCTATAATAATTAGTAGATAATTAAGCTTATAGTAGAGGCTAGTAAGAGGATTACAACGTGCTTATAATATATTAATATCTAGAATATATAGTTATAGTAAGAGTATGCTAGAGAATTATTTAAACTAGAGTACTTGCCTACTACTAATATACTAGCTAACAGGCTTACAAAATACCTAAGTAAGTAAAAGTTTTAAAAGTTTAAAGAGCTTCTAAGGCTTTAGAGCCTAGAGTAATAGATTATAGAATTAATGTAAGAGAAGAGCGAGAAAGTAGAGATAGAGTTAATTCTAGGGGCGTAACTCTCCTTACTGCGCAAATTATTATACAGGGAGAGTATAAGCCTCTCTTCTCTAGGCTAAGTAATCCTAGTAATTATATAAGGTTAGATAACTTTACTAGGAGTTTAGCGCGCTACTTACGTAGCGCAGCCTTATCCTAGAGAGTACTAGAGCCTCTATCTCTTACGCCTAAAGCGCCTACTTTCTCTTTTACTTTAAATAGATCTGCTATAAGCGTACGTACTACTATACGCAGGGTATAAGCTTACTATAAATACATTAATATAATAATTACAATCTACGCTATAAAGATTAATCTTACTAAGGTAGTAGTACTATTCTCTAGCTAGATAACTAGCTACTTAGTATAGTAGCTAATATATAGTAGACTACACTACGCTTAGTATAGTAATTATATAAAAAATATCTAAGAAGAGCTTATAGCGCTTTATACTTATACCTAGAGGTATACTACTAGTAATATATACTACATAACGTGTTATAGTAGTTACTAAGTAACTAGCTAGTAATAGCTAACGTAATATACGTACTATATAATATAGTATAATATATACTACGTATTAGGTAGAGAGTAGCTAGAGCTCTCTTTATAGGACTTTTAAAGGTCTCTGTGCGCGTGTAAGTAGTAGCCTTAGTAGTAGTAGCTTTAGTAGTAGTAGCTTTAGTAGTAGTAGCCTTAGTAGTAGTAGCTTTAGTAGTAGTAGTAGTAGTAGTAGTAGTAGTAGTAGTAGTAGTAGTAGTAAAAGCAGCGCTATCTTTAAATAGATAACTACGCTTCTTACTAGTAAGAGTAGAGAGTAGAAGAGAAAGTAGAGGTAGAGAGAGAGAGTAGTAAGTAGCGTAGATAGCGTAAGTAGTAGTAGTAGTAGCGTAGTATATAGTCTTAGAGTTTAAAGACTATATTACTAGTTAGTATACGCTATAAGTAGCGTAATCCTAGGATTATTATAGAAGTTAAAGAAGAGCTTAGTATATACGCGGGCTATTATAATAATAGTAAAGAAGAGAAAGTTAGAAAGAGTAGGAGTTTCCTATATAAATAGCTTGTAAGTAAGTAAATAAAAGCAAATTACACTTTACTACTACTATAGTTACTTACTACGCTAAGCTCTTAATTAGGTAAATAGAAAAGCGTAGTAATAGGTATTACTACGCTTATTTCTATTTACCTAGGAGGTATGTTACAGGAGCAGAGTACCTAATAAGAGCCTAGAACGCCCTGCTAGGAGTAAGGCTCCCTAAAGAGAACCTTAATTAGTTACTCTTAGGACAGGCTTAGATAAGAGCTTAGTAGTTACCTATTAGTAGCACTTTTATCTAATCTAGATTATCTCTTTTATATATAGTCTAAGTTTTCGCTCGTCTTCCTCTAAGATAGTAATCCTCTAATTAATTACCTAAACCTACTATTTCTAGCTTGTAATCTCTCTAATAAATAGTTATAAAGTAAGAGAGAGGATTGTTACCTAAGGACAGAGAACTATTACAAGGTTACAAAGTAGGGGAGGTACCTCTAGACACTAACCTAGTACTAGAGTAATAGTAGATAAGGTATAATAAAGAGTGTAGCTAATTAGAGCTTACTAGGTTAACCTAGCGCGCTGTAATTAGCTGTAGTAAACTAGCGCTTACTCTCTAACTACTAGTGCAGCTACTACCTAATTTTAACTACTAAAGGTAAATAATCCTAGTTATAAATAAAAGGTAAATAAAAGGTAAATAAAAAGCAGGGTTGCAAGTAGCAAAGATATAAGAAACTTCTACCCTCTACTATCCTGCGTTAGTAAAACCTTACCTAGATTTATTACCCTAAGTATTCTCTATACTATCTTTATTACCTGCATATATTAGACTACTAGAAGACTATCCTAAGTATTCTCTTTCTTATACGATGCCCCTAAGAGCGCTACTGTAACTAAGCCTAAGACTTAGAGGCTTTATTGTACTAGAAGTGCCTAAACTAGGTATTACTCTACCTAAGGTTAGAAGCGCCTTATAACTATTCCTAGGATCTAAACTTCTATATAACCTAGGAACGTCTATTACTAAGATTATTACTTATATCTAGAGCTAGATAGTTAAGGAATAAAAAGTAGCGTATATAAAGCTAATAACTAACTGCTCTATATACCTAGATTATATACTTAATATAATTAGCGCTATTAGAGATAAGATCTAACGTAACACTATAGTAATAAACCTGTAAGTAGGCTCTACTACCTTCTAGAAAGACTATCTATTCTTAAAAGACGTTAAGGACTTTAAAGCTAAGCGTGTAAGGGAGTTGTTAAGTGCGTAAGAGAGACTGTAAAGGAAATAGGATACGCTAGGCTATTAGTTTATTACTAAAGTTATCCTAGTATTTAGCCCTTAGATATAGATATATTACTAACCTATGTTAAACATAGTATATATAGTAGAATAAGTGCTAGATATCTAAGCTATTACGCCTGTTATAAATATAAGTATTATACGCTATATAGATGCTAACACTCTATAGAAAGATTAGTCTATAAGAGAGAGTAACTAGAATACATTATATAAGCTTATTTAGGTTATATAGCAAAGCTTTAATAGTAGTAAGTAGTAGAGCAAGCTAGTAATTAATAAGAAGGCTAGTTTACTACAGGCCTAGAATATCTTCTAAGGATACTTTAATAGGAAACTACTATAGAAGCTATTGCAGCTAGTTAAGAAGGTCCCTAACAGATAGATAAGAGAGAATAAGTTTATTATGCATTCTTATAGTAGTATCCTTATTCTAATAGATAGTACTACAGGAACGCACGTAATTACTAAAGTTACTACTCTAAATAAAGATAGCTATTAATAGGAGGTAGTTAATTAGGGCTAGGATGTAATAAGCTCTCGCAGATCTCTAATAGCAGGCGTACGATCTAGTATTAGAGCTAGGTTAATATAGTAAATAAGCCTAATAAATAAACGCGCCCTATAAACTCTAAGCGCTAGAAGCCTTATAGACGTATTAAGTATAATTCTAATATAGAAGCTTCTAACTAGAAAGTAAGAAGTAGAGACTTAGAACTCTGTAATTAACGCTATAGTAGGCTTAGAACCTTCTACTCTAAACGCTTTACTCCTATTGCTGCAGGAGCCTCTTAAAGAACTATCCTGTTAACAAGCTTTCTTAAAGGCCTAGTACAAAATTAGAGGCGTCTTAGAGATTATTAAGTATAAGGGCTTTATATATAACTCTAAAGTTATAAGTAACTTTACTTTTAAAGACGTTACTACTATTTAAATAAGCTCTAGATGTAACTGCACAAACTAGTTATTAGTATTAGTAACTTACTTTAAGACTACTCCTATAAGGTATAAGGTATTATAGGAGGACTAACTTACTACTCTTTATAAATACTACGCAGAGGTAGTAACTAAGGAACATAGAGTTTACTTCTATTATAAGAAAGCTACTACTACCTTTATTAGTATTACTATCTACACGCTTAATAAGAGTTATCTTACCTTAGTTCTAAATATAATGTAGACTTATTATTATAAATAGGCTAAGTTTAAAACAGATCCTGCTACCTATATTCTGTTCTAGAAGAATGTACGAGGAGCTTATAATAAGGATAACTTAAAGAGCTATTAATTCTAGCTAGCGCAACGCAGTTAGTACATAAACTACAATTATATTATTAAATAGCTTAAGCTAGAGAAGGTAATCTAGTAGTTTTAGGATAAAGGAATAGTTATTTGCCCTATCTTTTAATAGATACATAAGCACCTAGAGTTATAGAAGGTAGTTAATAAATCCTATGTAATATACAACTACTACACGCGCTAGATCTAGGGTAAGAGTAACCTTAGCTAAGGACAGATTATATTCTATTTGCCTATTTAATAACTTATACGCGCTAACCTAGAATACTAGCTACTCTATACTATGTTACGCTATAAGCTCTGTCTTATCTCGTACCTTTACTACGCTAAGTCTGTAAAGCCTAGAGATACTATAAAGTTTAAATATATTAACTATAATATCTTAGAGGTTACGTATAATAGTAGAGGCAAGGATATAGTTTAAAGTAGTGTCTCTTAGAATAAAGAAGATAAAAATAACTGTACTCTTATACTAGAAGGTTTTTATAAGTATATTAGCAAGTACTAGAAGTAGAGAGAAGTAAATAACCTTAGAAGCACTAGGTATATTAAAGCCTAGGATAACGCTAAGTATTTTCCTTAAGAGGTTAGCTAACTATTCTCTAATATGCAGTAGAGGAAGTACCTATACTACCTAGGAGATACGCGTATTTTAGACTTATAACTTCTATATAGATTAACTAGCCTAGCTATAACTTAACGCTAAATAATGCTGCTATAGTATATATAAGTAGGACTAGATATACAAACTATAGAGATACTAGAGATAGGAACTTATAATAAGATTACTACTACTTATTATAACTGTACTACTGTACTAAAGACTTCTTCTAGCTATCTAAACAAGTATAGTAGTATTACCTAGCTATTCTCTAGAGTATTACTAATCTATTTCTCCTCTGCTATCTTGCGTGCTTTAGTTTATTAAGAGCGCTAGGACTCCCTAGCTGTACTAGAAGAGCTAGCAGAACAATATAGTAATACTATAACCTAGGATAAGTAGACTAAATAGGTTTAGGACACTTAGAGGAAGATAGCTAAGGCCGTAATTAACAGTTAGGAACTCTGTAAATAAGTAGAACAGCTAGTATACAGAGGTACTAATAATAGAAAGAGTATTAATTATTCCTAAGTTAGAACTTATAGGCAAGGACCTACGCGTAGAGGCAATAACATTACGCAAGTTAAAATTAATAGGAATGTTAACTAAGAGGACGCCCTAGACTAGCTCCTACGCCTGTGCAACAAGGACCTAGTAGAGAGGCAGCTTTAGGAGGAGACTAAGTAGAGACTAAACCTGTACCCTAAGGAAGAGTAGGGAGATAACAGGTAGTTGCAGAACTAGATTAATATTGTTTTTCCTTAGTAAGAGGTATTTTCTTTAGAGTATAGATAACTCTATAGGACAGAGTTATAAGTAAGGGAGGTATATACTGTAGCAACGTCGCAGGCTGCAGCGTACTAGTTAGTAGAGACTAAGTAAGTTCTTAGAGGTCTTGTATAAAATAACTAATAAGGATAAGTAACTATCTTATCTTATCCTATACACAAATTAATAAATTAATATTACAATTATTCTATCTAGTTTTAATAATTATAGTGTAATTCTTATTTGTCCTAAGCTTAATAGTACAGTAATTCCTTATATTACTATACTATAAAGTGTTATATAGAGACTATATAAAGGAAAAACTCTATTATAGGCTAGCGTAGAAGTTTTAGCGCTTAACTTACTTTAGCTACGCTTTCCTATTAATATAACTTTTAACTTACTATAACTTTCTAAGTATAGCTCTTAAAGCTTAGTAGATTAGTGCGTTAAAATCGTAGAGTTCTACTATATAAGATAAGTAAAAAAAATTAAAAAACTATAGTAATAATTTTTCTAACTCTATCTCTAGTTTTAAGTATCTACTTCTTTAAGTAGCGCTTAATTAGAGGAAGGTATATATAGAGTAATTCCTTAAGTTCCTCTACATTTCTATCTTTATAGGCTTTAAGGATTACTATAAGCTCTTTAGAATAGAGTTAAGGCTCTAGGGAATATAGTTAGTAGAAGCTAGAAAGAACTAGAAAGAGATACTTATAGAAATAATACATAACTTAGTTATAAGTACAAGCTACGTACGTAGTCTTATAGGACTAAATAGAAATACTATATACACTCTTTTCTTTAATAATAAGACTTTCTATATAAGTAATATAGAAGACTTATTATTTCTTACTATAAGTATAAGTAAGAGAAAGTAGTAAGTATAGTAGGTAAATATTAATAGTATTATTGTTATTATCTTCTTTCTCTTACTCTAGAGACACCTTAGAAGTTAACTCTTAAATATTAACTACCTATTCCTCTTTAATAGATTACTACGCTAGAATACTTCTAGAAGCCCTTAAAGATAATATAATAGTACTTCTAGAAGCTCTTAAAGATAACGCTATAGCTTAAATAACTAGAGCCTTTTATTAAGCTCTAGTAAATAGGTAAGCAGGAAGCTAGCTAGAAGAACCTCTCTAGAGAGGGGCAACAGAAGTCGCTAGAGTAGGAATTAACTAGAGAGATACCTAGGTAGCTATAGCTAGAGTAACTTTATAAGTAGGAGCTAGTAGAACTAGAGTTAACCTAGAACGCAGATTAAAGAACTAAGAATCCTAAAACTCTAGACTAGCCTTAGATTCTCTAGAGAAATACTCTCTACTAGAAGCCTAAGCTCTTTTATCCTAGGCATCTATGTAGCACATGTACTAATTAATAGGACTAGTAAAGAAGTAATACAGATCTAAAGGTTCTTACTTTACTATTATATTAATAATAATAACCTATAAGTACTAAGAAAGGAAGAACTTACAGAACTATATCCTAGGTAAGAAGGAGAACTAATAAGAGTTCTAAAGTAACTATATAGATTATTATACTAATTATACTAGCTATACTACTTAGAATAACATAGAGTAAACTAGGAACTAGGACCTAGGTAGGTATACTAAAGAGCATGTGCACTAGACGCTAGCGTAAAAGCTATAGTAAAAGCTATAGAAGCTAGAGCTATAGGAACTAGAGCCTAGATAGAAGTAGAATGCGCTGTAGGAGGCGCAGAGCTAGACTACTTAACTTAATAAAAAAAACTTAACTTAGTTAAAGTATCTTTACTACTATAGTAAGAAAGTATCTAAGGCTAGTAAACTAGCGTCTGTAGCTAGCGCAGTAGACGTAGGGTCTTAGAAAGAGAGGCATAGTACTTAAAAACCTTTAGAGGTATCCTAGAGACTTAGATAGAAGCTGTAATAGAGTTAGATAGAAGTTATGTAAAGAGTAAAGAAAAAAGGTTATAGAATTTAGGTTATCTAGGATAGGCAAGCTATAAGCTTAGACCTGCAATCTATTTACTAAACTAAACGCCTAGAGAGTAACTAGCTCTTACCTAGAGAACTAGTAAGTAAATTAGGTTAGCACGTAATAGGTAGTAAGAGTAGTAAATAGAGAAAAAGGAATAGTAAAGGAAAAGGAACTTACCTAGAGGTAGTATATAGTATGCAGAACCCCTATAATAAATAAAAAGAAAGAGAGAGAGAAAAAAGAGTAATATAAAAGGATAGACCCTATAACTCTTAGGCACAGCCCTTAGAGCCTGCTAAGGAAGTCTGCTAAAGAAGCTTATTAAGGAACTTACCTAGAACTAGCCTAGGACTAGTATATATAAACTCTCTATAGCACTTCCTATAGACTCTATTAAATTTATCTTATCTTTAAAATAATATCTACTCTTAGGGTTAGTTCCCTTACACAAGCTTATAAGTAAAAAACTTAAGTCTAGGAAGTAGGCGCTAGCGTAGACGTTATTTATTTTAGTATAGTTTAGTACTCTTCTTCCTTTTCTCTTTAGTATTATACTTTCTTAGTTTTCTACTTCGTATTATATATCTTATTTTAAGTAAAAGGTTTTAGTAATATAGTTAACTAGCTATATTATAACTCTTAGAAAAGAAGGATTTTACTCTTTACTATAAGTTAGAGCTTACTAATAGATACTTACTCTAACTTATAGTACTTACGCTTTTATACTTAGGTAGACTAAGCTTTTTTTAATAATATAATACGTATAGTAAAAGCTTCTACGCTTATTTAGTAGCGTTATATCTAAGGTAAGATACTATAGTTATTAGAATAACTTAGAGAAAGGTAAGTAAACTAGAATATTCTATTAGTTATTTACTACTATTCTATCTATATATAAGATAGTTATATAACTAGTTATATAATATAGAATTATTAGTAAAAGATAGAAAACTAAGAGTAAGTAAAGAATTAAAGGTAAGTAGTACTATATATAGTATAGATAGTAGTATATATAAGTATTTATAAGTACTTTATAGTAATTTTTTATATTACTATACTATAAAGTATAGTATTCTACTACGTAAAGGTATAAAGTTATACTATAAAGTACTATATTCTACTACGTAAAGGCGTAAAGTTATACTATAAAGTACTACTTTCTACTATATAAAGGCGTAAAGTTATACTATAAAGTGCTACTTTCTACTATATAAAGGAAAAACTCTATTTTAGGCTAGCGTAGAAGTTTTAGCGCTTAACTTACTTTAGCTACGCTTTCCTATTAATATAACCTTTAACCTACTATAACTTTCTAAGTATAGCTTCTAAAGCTTAGCAGATTAGTGCGTTGAAATTGTAGAGTTCTACTGTATAAGATAAGTAAAAAAAATTAAAAAACTATAGTAACAATTTTCTTAACTCTATCTCTAGTTTTAAGTATCTAGGAAATATAATAAGTCTCTCTCTAGAAAGTATAATAAGTCTCTCTCTAGAAAGTATAATAAGTCTCTTTCTAGGAAGTATAGTAAGTCTCTCTCTAGGAAGTATAATAAGTCTCTCTCTAGAAAATATAGTAAGTCTCTTTCTAGAAAATATAATAAATCTCTTTTTAGAAAATATAATTACTATTACTTATATATAGTTTATTTTATATACGCTTTTTTACTTAGTATTATAGTAAGTCTCTTTTTAGAAAAGTATTACTTTATATTTCTTAGTGTACTATATAATTAACTTATATTTATACTACTACTTTTAGCCTCTTTCTATCCTATATTCTCTATAGGTTATAGGTTTAAAGCTATTAGACTTTACTATTTTATACTGTTAGGCTTAGGATAAATAGGAATTATACTATATTTATTAAAACTAGATAGAATAATTATAATATTAATTTATTAAGTTATATATTAGATAAGATAAGATAGTTACTTACTCTTATTAGTTATCTTATATAAGACCTCTAAGAACTTACTTAGTCTTTACTAACTAGTATACTGTAGCCTATAATATTACTATAGTATAATATTAATAGTATTATTATTATTATCTTCTTTCTTTTACTCTAGAGATACCTTAGAAGTTAACTCTTAAATATTAACTACCTATTCCTCTTTAATAGATTATTACGCTAGAATACTTCTAGAAGCTTTTAAAAATAATATAATAGTACTCTTAGAAGCCTTTAAAGATAATATAATAGCTTAAATAACTAAAGCCTTCTATTAAGCTCTAGTAGATAAGTAAGTAAGAAGCTAGCTAGAAGAGCCTCTCTAGGAGAGAGTAATAGAAGTTACTAGAGTAAGAATTAACTAAAAGGATACCTAGGTAGCTATAGCTAGAGTAACTCTATAAGTAGGAGCTAGTAGAACTAGAGAGGTTAACCTAGAACGTAGATTAAAGAACTAAAGATTCTAAAACTCTAGACTAGCCTTAGATTCTCTAAGGAAATACTATTTACTAGAAGCCTAAGCTCTTTTATTCTAGGTATCTATGTAGCGTATATACTAATTAATAGAACTAATAAAGAAGTAATATAGATTTAAAAGTTTTTACTTTACTATTATATTAATAATAATAACTTATAAGTACTAAGAAAAGGAAAAACTTATAGAACTATATCTTAGGTAAGAAAGATAACTAATAGAAGTTCTAAAGTAACTATATAGATTATTATACTAATTATACTAACTATACTACTTAAAATAATATAGAGTAAACTAAGAACTAGAACCTAGATAGGTATACTAAGAAGTATACGTACTAGACGCTAGTATAGAAGCTATAGTAAAAGCTATAGAAGCTAGAGCTATAGAAGCTAGAGCCTAGATAGGAGTAAAAGGCGCTATAGGAGGCGTAGAGCTAGACTACTTAACTTAATAAAAGAAACTTAACTTAGTTAGAGTATCTTTACTACTATAGTAAGAAGGTATCTAAAGCTAGTAAACTAGTATCTATAGCTAGCGTAGTAGATATAGAGTCTTAGAGAGAGAGGTATAGTACTTAAAGACTTTTAAAAGTATACTAGAGGCTTAAATAGAAGCTATAATAGAGTTAAATAAAAGTTATATAGAGGTAAAGAAAGAAAGTTATAGAATTTAAGTTATCTAGAATAGGTAGGCTATAAGCTTAGACCTGTAATCTATTTACTAAACTAAATACCTAGAGAGTAACTAGCTCTTACTTAGAGAACTAGTAAGTAAATTAAGTTAGTACGTAATAGGTAGTAAAGGTAGTAAATAGAGAAAAGAAATAGTAAAAGAAAAGAAACTTACCTAGAGGTAGTATATAGTATATAGAACCTCTATAATAAATAAAAAAAGAGAAAGAAAAGAGAAGAGAGTAATATAAAAGAATAGACTCTATAACTCTTAGGTACAGCTCTTAGAGCCTACTAAGAAAGCTTACTAAAGAAGCTTACTAAAGAGCTTACCTAGAACTAGCCTAAGACTAGTATATAAACTCTCTATAGCACTTCCTGTAAACTCTATTAAATTTATCTTATCTTTAAAATAATATTTACTCTTAGAGTTATTTCTCTTATAATAGCTTTCTATTACTTCTACTTAAACCTATACCTCTCTATATATAGCTTTTCTACTTATAGTCTCTACTTACCTATCTTTATATAATTAAAACCTATATAAAGTTTACCTAGAGAATAAGTAGAAAAAAGAATACGTATATAGGAAAAGTATATAGTTCTTATATAAAGTTTAAAGAAGTATTAGAAAACTTAAATAATTAACTCTTTTTACCTCTCTTTACTAAGAACGCTGTATAAATAGCTACTAATATCTCTTTTACTTTTATTCTTTATTAATAACGCTATATAAAGAACGCTATATAATAAAATAATAGAGCTTACTTTAGATAATAATTTAAGAATTTAAATCTATCTTATATAAAGAGCTGTAGAAAGTTAGGTAGTATAATATAATAATAAAGTAAAAGTTCCTAGTATCTATACGTACTACGTATAGCGCTACTTACTTTTAATTCTTTACTCTTAGTTCTCTATTCTCTATTAATAATTCTATACTATATAGTAAGTTATATAACTAGCTTATATATAGAGAATAATTTATATATAGATAGAAGAATAGATAAAACTAGAACTTTTATCTTGTACTTACCTTCTCTTTACTTCTTTATTTTCCCTTTCTAAGCCTATCTTTTTATAGAGATAGTCTACCTAATAGTTAATATATTAAGAATACTTTAAAGAGAGATTAAGTCTATAATATAGCTTCTTTAGTATAAGTATACCTCTTTCTTATAAAGTAAGTATATTATATAATCTCTCTATTTACCTTTCTATAGCTAGGTATAGCCTAAGCTCTAATATACTTCTATAATACTTACTAAATAAATAATTATAATTTTTTAAAAATAGTTACCTTTTAAGTACCTTTTTTTTTTACTTTACTATAGTATTATTGTTATTAAAGCTAACGTATCTACTTATAGTAGTATTTATTCTTATAAAGTTACCTTGTTATTAAAGGCGACGTGTCTACTTATAGTAGCATTTACTCTTATAAGTTACCTCGTTATTAAAGCTAACGTGTCTACTTACAGCAGGATTTATTCTTATAAAGTTACCTTGTTATTAAAGGCGACGTGTCTACTTACGACAGCCTTTATTCTTATAGTATTAGAGCCTGTTTAGTACTCTAGAAGTATAAGCTCTAGAAGAAGGATTTCTAGTAGCGATTTAACAACTTAGGTAGGGGAGACTAGTAGCTAGATAAAACTAGGTATTCGTGCTGCTAATAACTTATCTAGAGGTAGCTGTTTAGTACATATATTATTAGAGTTCTAGTGCCTAGATAGTAAAAATACTGTTGTTATTTATTAGTTACTACCTACTATTACCTTATAGAGTTATTAATAACTCTCCTCTTAACGCCTATAGAGGCTGCGCCTACAGCTTTACCTACACCTAGACGTATAACTTTACCTATAACTATAACTAGGCGCGCGCGCGCTTATTACTTGTAGAATATAGAGATACTAGAGGCCCTGCTTACAGCGTTAGTTTTAAAGGTTGTTAACAAAGAGATAAGAGCTAATTCTAGGTACAAGAGGCTAGCCTAGTTATATGCGTAAGAGGAGGTTTAGAAGTACGCTGTAACTTCTACAGTTACTGTATAGAACTATAAGAGCAAGCATAACGCCTGTAAAGAGGACTAGAAACTATAAGAGTAACTTACAAAGCTCTCTAGCTTTACCTAGAATAAGAATAGCACTGTACGCGCAGATACTAAGACAATTAAGTTATACTTTAAGGCTTATCCTAAGGCTTAGAAGTTTAGGTAAATCCCTCTAGCTTATGTTAAGCTCTATTAACAGCTGTTTACGGGCGTATACGCAACTAGGCGCTAGGCTTAATTAATTAAGGAGTTAATAGATATGCTAAAGGACTCTATTAAGAGGTCTGTAACTCGCGAGGTATCCTAGTTAGTAACCCTAGGGCTTAAACAGCTAGGTACTCTAGAGGATACTTCTAAATCCTTAGGTCGTAGAAAGCGCGCGACTACTACTCCTTCTGCGCGCGAGATAAAGAGGCAGAAACAAACCTCTGCTAAACAATTAGGCAGGTAGATAGCTAGGCTCGCTAACAAGCTAGGTAACCTCGTAGACTCTCTAAGTTTAGACCTACAGGCGAAGGCTCTTAAAGAGTTTATAACTGTGTACGCGGTGTTAGAATTTAACATAAAGTACACTGTAATTAACAACTTCGCAGTAGAGTTTTATACTAAAACGTTCCTTAATTTAAAGCCTTAGATAACTTAAAAGGTGTAGGTAAAGAAGAGGTTAGAACTGTTAGGGACGCTAAGCGTTAGTTTAGTTCTAGTAGAGGATTATCTGTAGGGTAAGGAAGGCAAATTAAGGAGAATTTCGAGGGTTATAGGCGAAATAGACGCTAGTCCTAATTAGGAAATACAGTCCTAAATAGGAAGTACACGATAGTCTATAGTACACTTATAGTTAGTGTTTAGGCAGCATAGCGTTCTTAATTTAACTAGTTACTTCCCTAGAAGTTAGGTTTAGTGTAAGAAAACCTTGTTTTTTAGAATTAATTAGCAATTAAGTAAATAACTGCCCTCTTAGGCGACTAATTACAGAGTAGGTGTAACATAATAGGTAAGGCTAGAGAGGGCAGCCCGCGATAGTAGCCTGTGCGCATAGGTTAGAGTTATTGCTAACTATTATACAGTACCTCTAAAATTAACTCTACAACCTATAACCTGCAACTATCTACGCTGTACGCCTTGTAATAGCTTCCTAATAGTCTCTCTATATTGTCTCTGCTATCTAGTCCTGCATTACGCTTATATTAACACTAACAAGGCCTTAGTTCTGTTAGTTATCTAGCTCGCAAAGGTGATTCTCGCGATCCTCGCCTTCGTACGCCTCTATCTAATTAAAATCCTTATTAACACTGTACTAGCGATTAATAAAGTTGTATATACTAGCTAGGGCATACACTAACTACACCTAAGTAGAGATAGAGAACTTATAAGGCCTGTTAAAGATTTAAAAACAACGCTTAAATACTCTAAACGTACGCTTAACAGCGATCCGAAGGCTTAAGTAGTAATAGTTAAACAACTCCTCCTTGTTATAAGGTAACAGCTCACTCTATACAATCTCTCTAAGGTAATAGCGTACGCCTCTGTACAGCGTTAATATAGTTAGCCTATTAACGTAACTAGCGTTAGCAAGATAGTATTTACCTTTAGGCGTTGCAAATCCCTTCTATACAGCGTCTTTTACAACTTGCCTGTTATAGGCGCTACTCTCCTATCTAGCTAGGATATACTAAAAATTAAGGTTAAAGTTAACAACAGCTAGTACGTTCTGCGTTAATCCTCTATAGTAATTTCTGTATAGCCTCTACTTGTTAATTAGCACCTATATAGCGAAGTGCGTACTGTCTAACGCGCCTACACAGTCCTTAAAGTATAGCTACCTCTTTAAATTACTGTAAATAGCCTCTAGGGTCTCTGCTAACAGAGGTACTACAACCTTATAATAGAGCTTTAACAGCGCGCGAAGTATTTTGTAAAAGTTAACAGAAATAGTAGCTTGTAAGTAGCTATAACAGTACTTAACATTCTGCTAGGATGCCCTATTACCGCAGATATACAGAAAAGTAAGTAGTTTCTCCTCTAGAGAGACTTCTTAGCTTTCTTTAACTAGTTCTGTCGCCTTTAACTAGTTAACTAGCGCCTAGAAGGTCTCTAGGCAAAGTCGCGACTCGTTAAATAGCTAGTTATTATCCTAGAGGCAGTCGTTAAGCTATATAGCGCCTTTTTCGCGATTAGTTAGATAACAATTAACACCTATAGGAGCTGTATACTTGTTAGTATACTAAGCTAGAATAGCTGCAACAGTGCCTAATACACCTGTAAGAGCTATCGTTAATTTAAGTAGGAGTTTTAGAGCTATTAGAGTTAATTTATAGGTATAACACTATGCTAAGTATTACAAACTATCTATGTGCTATCTTTAATAGTTTACGGGCTAACTATATATCTAAACTTCTAGTGCTAAAAAGGAGCCCTCGACCTCCTGTTAACTTCTAGAGGCTCTAGAAGGCCTAAATAGGTATAAACGTGGAGATATCAGCACTAGTAAGGATAGTAAAACACGACGCGCGTCTACTACTTCTAGCACCTCTAGAAGTACTACTTCTAGCGCTAAACTACTAAACACGGCACTATATTTAATGCTATAAGTTGTGCTTCTGGTGTTGGCGCACTTCTGGAGCTACTTCTAGTGGTGTACCGAACAGGCCCTTAATTCTAAACCTCTGTCACTGTTCTGTTCGTGTCTATAAAATCTACTCACGGCAGCATTCACTCTCGTAAGTTACCTCGTTATTAAAGCTAACGTGTCTACTCACGGAAGTATTCATTCTCATGAAGTTACCTTGTTATTAAAGGCGACGTGTCTGCTTACGACAGCCTTCATTCTTATAGTATTAATTCTAAACCTCTGTCACTGTTCTGTTCGTGTCTATAAAATCCTCAATTTCCTCGGCAAAGACGTTCTCAGTACGTTCTCAAAGTTTCTAGAGTGTTCTTAGTTCTCGGAACAGCACCAGGCATCATGCGCAGATTTAATCAAAAGGGAAAATATCCTATACTGGAATGGGTCAGCCCTCCGCCTCGACCCTTCGACTCACACGACGATTTCGTGGAATGGGCTCGGGTAGAAAGCGAAAACGGTAGCCCGGATGCTAATAATTGGTATTTACAAATGATCGACACTGGAGAAGAGTTTGGCGGCTGGATCCAACGCCCAGGAACGAATAAGTGGAGTCCCTACCTGTGTCCCAAGGGGCGCGGTATGTATGGAAACGGGAAGTGGAGCTTTTATGATAACCCAGCTGCCGAAGAGATAAACAAAGCGCAAAAAGCTGCCAAGAAGGCGGGGATGAAGAAGACAAAACCGATTCCAGCAGCACTGCTTCAGGTCATGGCACGCCAAGACAACCTAATGCGAGCCGGCCTACTGCCTAGTAGATTTAACCGATTAGCCCAACTTGTCCAGCCAGGCCAGATTGGACGTCCAGGAGCTGGAGGCCCATCTCGCAACCGAGCGGGTAACATGGGTGGCAACTTCGGAGGCCCACAACAAGCCACCCCATTCAACGGCGGACTCGGGTCCCAGTTCCAGCCCGGATTCGGTCAACCTAGTGCCGGTCCATCGCGAGCCACAGGAGGTTCTCGCAGGTCAAGCATGAACGATCCCAGAGTCTCGGGCCTAGGCCGTGATCACACCGAAGTCAACGGCATGCAAACCGATGACCCTCGATTCTTTCGCCAAAACAACAGGAACGCAGGGCCACCCAACTCGCGACCTATACCAAGAACACAAGGTAGTGGAAGCATGCGTGGTGGTGGGGGACCTTCAAGGGCCTCAGGAGGCCATCGTAAGAAACGTAGTGGTGGTGGCGGTTTTGGTAAGAATGATGATCCACTCGCAGGATGGCAACAAGCGAGCCAAAACTGGGCGGCGCCGAAGAACGATGGTCCGAAGAGCGTGCCTGAAGCAACAGTGTACGATGACGGATCAGCTCCACCGCCTCCGCCTCCACCACCTCCACCGCCTCTACCGCCTCAAAGGAAAGCACAGAAACAGAAGAGACGTCCCCCCAGTCCTCCACCTCTTCCAAAAAAGGATCAACGGCGAGGACGTTCTCCCAACCCTCCCCGTCAAAGGAGCCCTCCACTACAGAAGCCACCTACTCCAGCCCAAGCTCAAACATCAGGAGCCCCAACCCTGACCCCAGAACTCTTAAAAGCACACCCCAAAGGTGACACCCGCTTCCCGCCGCCGCACATATCAAGCTCAACACCACGTAAACTCACTACCGACGATGGGCGCCGGCTCTTCTACACGCTTCTATATCAAAACGCATGCGCCGACGCGAAAGAGATGGAGAAAAGCCTAGTCGACGAAGCGAAAAAGAATCGTAAACTAATGTCCAAAGATGAGAACCCAAAGATGAAATGCATCCAGGCATTTCAAAGCAAGAAGCTCGAGCTAGTGAGTACCGGGCCGCGGGGCAAGATATGGAGGGTTGATGACACGGCGATGGATGTCGTGGGGTGTCTTTTAGATATGGAGTCTGTTCAACTGGGTGCGGGGATAAGGGAGAGGTTTGAGCTCTTTGGGATTGGCATGAAAGAAATTTATGAGGATATTTTGCTGATTTCGTGGCCTGTGAAGCCGCCGCAGTGATGGAAATGGATTAATAGGCGAGTTTTCATGAGCGGGTCCCTTTTCATTTCACTTCTTTCACAGTGGAAAATAAGGTCAAGGGTGGAGTTGAGGGTATCCAATCGGGATGAGTTGTACATGTGTTAATGCCCGTCAAAATCCCATGAATCTTAGAATAACAACTAGCAATATATTTTCGGTGAATCAATTGATTACTGACGCATGAGGCTGGTGGGCCCTCGTTGAATCACACAATACATGGGGATGATCTTTACCTAATTAGAGCGTTCTCTTCGTAGTACCCCCCGGCTTGAGCTGGCTTTTCGTGGAACTTGAGAAACCTCTTTTAGCTAGTTGAGAGTTTTCCCTTCTAGGCTGCCTCCCTAGAATGTCTAAAAAGAAGCAGGCAAACATCGAACTGCAGGATACTATGGGGTCCAATATTTAGCATCTCGCTATGAGATTCCGTTTTCACGCTTTGATAATTGTTACAATATGGAGGCATATTTGCTTTGCTCAGCAAGCGCCGCTGGTAATCGCGCCTAGTAGGCAATGGTACGCCAATTATAGAACTGTACTCACGCGCCAACTGCATCTAACCAACGTGAAGGGACGGTCCGGATAGACCATGGTCAACTTTTAACCTAGGTCTAGGTGATACGGTGCAGTCATTCCGATGTGTTCCTGGGGCCCGATTGGTGCAACGAGACATGCGAGAATTTGCGCACAATTCTCCGCCCTGGAGATTCTAAAACCTGGAAAGACACGAGAATATACAGCATTCCCGAGGTACATGGCAACTTCACGAAAAACCCTGCAAAAGGTGGCGTGTGGGGAACAGATATTGTGTATCTGGGCCCGTCGAATAGGGACATTAAGTTTTCGAATGCAAATGTCGTTGGTGCTAAATCTCTTGAGTATTGTGTCGGATCCTTTGGTCTTGCCAATAGTAAACTCTCGGGAGTTGAAGAGACGCCTTCACCACTACAAAAAACACGAGAGACTATTCCCATTCCTAGTCTTAGCTTTGGCTATACGGCGGGTTCTTTTAGGAGTAAGAGAGTTCTGGCCGAGATGGCTCTGACGAGTGCCTGATGAGAATACACAGGGAATATCTTTGGCAGCCTAGTCATCGGTGGATACGACGCTGCTCGTTTTGATCCGGCCACGAGTCTGTCTGTAACCTTTCCGGATAACCACCACACCCTTGCAGTATATCTTTCTTCTATTCACATCTCAGGCCCTAACAAAACTAACGTGGGAGATCAACCGAACTTTACCGGTGGGCTGTACAGGCTCGACTCGACAGTTCCACAAATTTGGTTACGGATCAAGGCTTGCAAATTTTTCGAGCGAACATTTCGACTTGTCTGGAATGAAACACTTGAGATGTATCTTGTGCAGCTTCTACAAGACAATCTCAAAGTACGTTTCTCATTGAGCGGTAGCTCTGGGAGCGAGGTTAAGGACTACGTGCTTCCCTATATTGCCTTCGATCTCACCCTTGCTTATCCTCTGGTCGACACCACAACATATTATTTTCCCCACCGACGACACCATCAACAAATCCAACCCCCGAAACAATCGCCGCCAAGTCTCTGTCATCTGGAGCATATGTTGGTATTTCTGTGGGTGCTATCTTTGTGACTCTCTCCGCAGTCGCCCTACTTGCGTGGAAAAAGAAGTGGGGTATTTTTCGGCACAAGACGCTGTTGTATAAGCAAGATCCGTACAGCAAGCCAGAAATGGACGGAGATGATAAGAAAAGAATTGGAGCAATGGGGATGGAGAGATTTGAGCTTGAGACGGTTGAAGCACTGGGAGTGAGGAGAGTCGAGCTCGAGACGGTCGAACCTAGCCAGGAAGTATTTGCTTCGGATGTATTACGGCCTGTCATGCCGGGTATTGATTCATTGCATGAATTACCAGGTAGCGAGATTAGGGGTAGTATGGGCGAGAATCCGTAGGAGGTCTGTCATAGTGGTAAGCGTAACGCTCGAGGGTCCTTCTTTATGATTTTTCTTCTATAGACTGATTTCAGCGTAGGGGGGGGGGGGGGGGGGGGGGGGGGGGGGGGGGGGGGGTCATAGAGACGAAAGGATCGGAAAAACGTGAACCCGGACTTTACAAGCTCTACCTGAGCTGTCCTTACACTTACATCCTACGCGACAGTTCAATTTCCCGACAATAGATCAAGACCATTACGCACAGCGAGTTTATTCACCTCGCCCTTGTGGCCCAACTAACTGGCTATTTCTTGTCGTATTGATCTTTACAAGCACGGTCAGTTATGAATTATAGGTAGAGGAAGACACAATCCATTAATTCAACAGGGCGGTAAAACTGTGCACTGAATTTAAATTTATCGCGACCAAGCTAATCAACTGTAGCTTCAATCCTATCCAAATCACGCTCGAGAATATCAAAAACACCTTCAACATCTTATATTAACAGGAGAACATGAATGCAAAAGCAAAAGAACATATTCATTACAAGCAGGCTACACGTCAATCGTCCTTCCACCCTACCACCCTAAATGCAGTCATAATAATCAAACACATCGTATCACATCTCAATACCCCACCCCACGCACCCCTTACCCATATCCCCAAAAACAAAAGCAAAACTAAATCTTCTCAGTAGCATGCGCAGCCTCCTCATGCTGCACACTCCGCTTCCGCTCTTGGTTATTCGCCATATCCACAAGGCTCAATTTCCTCTCTCCGGTATGATCCACATCAGCGAAATGGACCTGGGGATGGAATGTCTTAGACTTCCACGCCTGGCTAACGGTTCCGTAGAGTTCGTCGACTTGTTCCAGGGTCAAGCCCTTGGTTTCGTAGATCATGAAGTATCTACACATAAGCGTTAGCAAAGAAAAACAGGGAGAGAAGGAGGAAAACTTACACAAAGGCGATGCAAACAAAGCAGAAGCTACCCCATACGAAAAAGACCTTAGACTGGAGATTTGCGTGGTCCTCGTTAACCATATAAGGCGTGGCGTACGCAATGGCCCAGTTGAGGAGCCAATTCGACGCCGTTGTCATACTCAGACATTTCGCGCGCGCCTTCAATGGGAACAACTCTCCCGTCACAACCCACGCTACTGGACCCCAACTGCTGGCGAAGAAAAAGATGTAGAGACACACGAACGCGATGGATGCGCGCTGCGAGGGAAGATCGGATGTTGAGGAAGCAGTTCCCACCGAGGCCACGATAAATTGACAGACGCACATGCCAATGGCTCCCATGAGAAGCAGGCCACGACGACCGAGTTTCTCGACCAGTAAGAGGCCGGGGAAGGTGGAGACGACGTTTACTGAGTTGGTGATGACTTGGATGATGAACGGGTTTTGGAAGCCGGCGCGGGTGAAATACTGGGTTCCGTAGTAGACTGATTGTATCGTGTTAGTGTGGGGGGCTTTGAGATGGTGGCAGGAAAGGGCGAGGACGTACAGATGAAGTTCACACCAGTAAGCTGCTGGAGAGACTGTAGAAGGCAGCCAGTAAGGAGGCGTTTGCCAAGAGTACCCTTGAAGCAGTCGATGTACGTAGCCTTGCCGAGGCTCATCTCGTAGAGATGGTTGGCTTGCACTTCATTCAATTCCTCGAGAACTGCGGGGTGGTCGACTGGGAGTCGGCGCAGCTTGGCGAGAGATTTGGCAGCTTCGTCATATCGATCGGTCTTGATAAGGTACCGAGGAGTTTCCGGGAGGAAGAAGAGACTATTTTTGTTAGTAGGTCTCACAATTCGTTCAGGTCTAAATAATGCTTACCCTACGACCAATATAATGGACCACAAGAACTGGACGGCGATCGGGATTCTGTACGATCCCGAGTCCTCCCTGTCCTTTGTTGAGTTGTTGACGATAGCCGCCAAGAACAGGCCGATGGTGATGGCAAGTTGGTATGCGCCGACAACAGTACCACGAATCCACTTTGGACTCGTTTCAGATTGGTACATGGGAACTGAAGAAGGTCACGAGGTCAGCGCACAGTCCATGTCTCGAACAGGCTTCACCGTGGGGCCCCAGCTTGCGAAGGAAGGGGAAAGTGGAGACCCCCAGACGAAAACACTTCGGCTACCGAACACCGCCGGTAAAAAGAACCGCCCTCCATACAGATCCACAGGAACAATAATGTGGGTCACAGATCTAGACACAAGTCCGGAGACTCCAGACTTTCAGGGATAGAAATAGTGGAACTTACTTAGTGCGGAGACGAGACCGACTCCATAGCCGGCGAAGAATCGACCGGCAATGAACAACGGCTGCGAGGTGGAAGCAGTCTGGAGAATGACACCAAAGTTGAAGACGAGGCCGGTAGAGACCATCAGTCCCCATCGGCGGCCGAGGAGATCACCAAAGGGCGCTGCGGTTAAAGCGCCGAAGAAAGTTCCTGCGCTGAGAATGGAGACGATGAGGGAGTCTTGCGAGGATGTCAATTCGCCGTTGGTTTCGGTAGAGAATTGGCGGAGCCAGTATTTCATGGCCAGGATGCCAGAGATAGTTCCTGTGTCATATCTGATTGTTTGTTAGATGTTTGCTAGTCGATAGAGATTATATTTACGCACCCGTAGAGCACACCTCCAAAGGCGACGAAGAGACCGATGAGAATGGCAGGCCTCAGGAATGTTAGCCGTGTAACGCGAGAAGGTGTTGTACAGAGCTCACCATGATTTGCCGGGTACATCTTTCGGCTTCGTGAGCATAAACATGATTGCGTTTACTACTACTGATGAACCTGGTTAGTAGAATTGTCGAGTAACAAAGTGGTGTTCTACACCAAAGAGCGTGGGCACAAGCAGCTCTTTATCTGAAGACTCACCCGCGCGCCATCCAAGAGCGGAGGCCCCGCGTATAGACAGGGTAGACTAGCATACTACATCATGCACCGCACATAAAAACGCCTCTGGCCTTCCAGACGCACCCGATGCCGTCCTTGGGTTAAAACGCCAAGTCCTGCAATGTACCGGGGCCTCAAATCAATGAACGCCGGCCTGGTCAGCATACCCCAGATCATCGAGTGTTGCTAACGGGGGGCAGGTCACCGGCGTACCGCATAGTCTCTTGCAACTGGTCTCGACTAGGCCCAGAGGAG
>MU006792.1:683333-767403 GCA_010093635.1 Massarina eburnea CBS 473.64 | reverse complement strand
GACGGCGAGCGCCCCACAACGACCCACATGGCTCAATCCTGGCCATCCGATAGGCCCTCAGATAAACGGAATCCAAACTCCTCTGGGCCTAGTCGAGACCAGTTGCAAGAGACTATGCGGTATGGCCATGTGTGAGATGCGCTAGTAGTATGCGGTGGAAGACGAATTGAATTTCGAGGCTTCTATATTTCAGACAAAGAAAGAGTCAGGAATTCACCCCAAGGCCGCATCCGATGAGACGGAAATGCGTAGACGTTCGACACGCGGACTGCATGTTTGATCGCGACATCCTGTTCGCGTCCCCAGACCGCGGCCCAAGAGCCTGTTGTGCCATGTAGCAATAATAGGGCCACCCGTACTTCTCATGATCGGCAAGCTTTTCGGAGACTATGTATGGAGTGGCAACTACCGGCCAACGGAAGGATTTCAGAGCCATGGTGACAAAGCGGAGATCGCGGACGGGAAGCTGCAAGCCAAGCGAGCATGAACACGCGAAAGCTTGCCTTGGAGTCTTTCTTCATGCCCTCGTGCGCAACCCAATGATGACGTCGGCCGTCATGATACGCCATTTGACTTGTAGAAAGTTTCTGATCAGAATTGCAGCAAAACGGTGGAGAATTGACTGGCCAATGAATCGAAATGCGGGTGAAGAAAACTTGGAGAGATGGTAAAAGATATGCAAGGTATGCCGCATAGAAGCACATTATGATTCGCCGCTAGCGTTTCGAACATACCAGACAAAGTCTTTGTCTTCGTCGCCTAGGGCATGGCACATGACCTTCAGATCTTTCAGCGGTCACGGTCGCACCACAGTGGTCTGCTCGCCGAATCCGCTTCTCATCAATAAGCCGGCTATTGGATTTGAACCTCGGCACGTCCAAGGTTGCCATGCGAAGCTGACGATGGCGGCCAAGGTTCCATCGTCCTTGGAAGACCCGGAGATTTCTGAGCAGCCGGGGTGCCAAGGTGGGATTCGACTGCAGGGTCACATGTGCCGACGTTTTCTCTCTCGTCTGTGAGCTGCCCGAGGCAGGCAGAGATTGCGTGTGCGCATACGAGATGATGTACACCCCTGCGAACGGTGTTGTTGGCGGCTGGCCGATGAGCGAAGAAGGGTGATGTGCAAGGTACATGAGAGGAGAGGGACGCAATCGTCTTAGTGGCTTGGCACACTAACCACCCACCTCCGAACGTTCATCAGCCCGGCGTCTTGGATACGGGTCTGTCGCAGTACAACAGCATGACTCTCTTGGCTCTCCAGTATTCTTACTCGAATCAATTTCCTCTAGTTGTATCATAAGGCCTTGGCTAAGAGCAGATCATGACAGGAAGCAAAGAACGCCACCAACGCCGACGATGTTTGCTTGATCCGACATCAGACGCTCCCTCTTCAACGCACCAACCCCAGCCCAATTATCCCCAGTCCCCGTGGGCATCCCCACTCCCCCAACAAAAAACCCCAGAGACAAAAAGGTAATCATCTCCGTCGAGATAAAACCCTCAAATACAAGGTCACTGCTTTCCATCGGCCCGACCCCAGCGGTCTGGACTGTCGGTCCGACTAGACCATCTACTTCTCTAGAAGACCTTTGTAGTGACCACGTAGTACATACATCCACCGTTCTGCGTGCACACGGGAGAGCGGGAATAATTCCGTCGCTCTATGCATACCTGTACATGAGCATAGAAGGAAAATATCTCACATTATTCCAAGCCCTTTCGACTAGATTCCCTAGTGCTTGCTACACTATATAAGAGCAGGTACGTACCATTATACACAGGAACCACGTGCTAACAATATACGCACAAACATTCCACGAAGCGCTCCCCACAAGCGGTAATGGCGCCCATGGGTCCAGGGGAAAAGTCCAGACCAAACCCCATGCCGAAAATCCACCCATCTCCTCAAGACCTAGACCTAGACCAAGGCCTACAGCTATACATAAGCCTATAAACCGGCAGCATCCCGCCTTCTAACCCACACACATATATATACACACATGACATACATACTCTACATAACCCCAACCGCTATACTAACTTTTCTAAACGTTCACTTGTGGAGATAGATTCATAACAAACAGGTAAAACATTCCGTACGCGAAGCATAAATAACCATAGATGGATAGATAGGTAGATAAATAGCTAGATATATACCCAACCAGGCCCCACCCACCCCCCCTAGACAAGAACAAGCTCACCCGCCCCTCCCTTTTTGAGAAATAAAAAAGAAATCTGAACGGAACATTTTGTCCCATTACTCCATTCATAGATGACTATATGCCTAAGACCCTCCCCTTCCCTTTCTTTCTAAGAGAGGGAGGCAGTGCAACGAGTCCCACACCGACAAACCCTCCGCGCAACGCACTTGAATCGAACTGACTATCAACAATCACTCAAGCCTTGGCCTTCCGCCCACTTTTCTTCTTCTCGGACGCGCCCTCCGCCCCGCCACCATTCACCTTAGTCTTCGTAGCCCTAGCAGCCTCCTTGGCAGGCGCCGGAGTCTCCACCGCCGCAGACTTTTTAGCCTTGTCCTTGGCAGTCTTGGGTGAAGATACCACCTTTACCTCCACCTTGGCAACCTTGGGAGAAGACTCAACCTTCGCCTCCACCTTCGCAGCCTTGGGCGAAGATTCCACCTTCTCCCGGCCCACGGTAACCACTTTTGCATCCCTAGGATTGGCTTTGGGATTCTTCCCCTTCCGTCTCGCCAGCGCCCGTTCCGCCCTCTCCATGTACACATTATCCTCATCCTCATCCCAGCCGCCAAAGTCCGACTCCTCTTCATCGTCCTCGTCACGGATAGGTTTATTATTCACAACCTCCGTCTCCACCAACCCATCCTTGGCATCCTTACCAGCAGCATTCCCTGCCTTATTCGCCGCGGAAACGCCACCGGCGAGCACAGCCCCCGCAGGCGTGGGCCCGAATTTCTTGAACTTGGCGACGAAGAAACCGTCCACGTTGTATGTGTGCGGATAGTACCTCCGCGTCATTTTCATGGAAGGGTGGAAGATCTTCCCGCCGATCTTGGTGAAGCCTTCTTTGCCGAAGACCAGGCCTGTTTCGACGAGCTTGACGTTGGGGCGCTTGTTGAGCGCGTACTGGACAACTTGCTCGTTTTCCTCGAGCGTGACGGAGCAGGTGGAATAGACAATGTAGCCACCGGTCTTGCTAGCATGGTCGACCGAGTCAATGGCTGCCAGTACAAGCTGTTTTTGTAGGTGCGGGAGCTTCATAAAGTCCTGTTCGGTCTTGTTGGTCTTGACGCTGGCATCTTTTGCGATGACACCGGTTCCCGAACAGGGCGCGTCGAGAAGAACTCTGTCGAAGCCACCCATGACGGTAGGGAACTCAAGAGCGGAGTAATTGCACACAACGGTGTTTTTAACACCAAGACGATGGATGTTACCGATCAGACCCTTTGAACGGTCCTTGCTGGCATCGTTCGCGAAGACGCAGCCAGTGTTCTTCATCAGCGCCGCGATGTGTGTCGTCTTACCACCAGGAGCGGCGGTCATATCGAGAACGCGCTCGTGTTCTTGGGGCGCGAGGGCCATGACGGGGAGGAACGATGAAGCGGCTTGGAGAATGTAGTGGCCGGCGAGATACTCAGGTGTTGCACCTAGGGGGACCTGGGAGTCGAAGATCTGAAGACCGACCTTGCTCCATTTGCCTACGGGTTCCAGTTGTACGCCGCGGTTGATGAGGGACTGAGCAAGCTCTCTCCTGTGTGACCGTAGGGTGTTTGTGCGGATGACAATAGGACGGGGCGTTTCGTTGGCTTCGAAGAAGGCGAAAGCTTCGCGGGGAGGGAAAAGACCGAGCAGCTTCTCGGCCAGGAACTCGGAGTAACCGTAGTATGCGCAGATATCCTTCAGCAGCTGAGCCCTATATTCTGCTCTTGACCGACCCTCCTCGGCCAGGTTCTTGAAATCGTCAAGCACGCGGATAGTATCGCTCAACCGTGTCCGTAGAAGCTGCAGATCCTGTGTCGCGAGGTTCGTGATCGGTCGACCCTCCTCGTCTTCGTCATCGTCCAACACCTTGGGCTTGTCTCCCACGATGTTGGTCTGCATCTGTGCCTCTTCCAACTCCGCAGCCGCCTCGGCGTCCTCAATCGCGCGCTGCATATCGAGTTTCCGACTGAGACCCTCAATGTTCGCCGCTGTGAGCTTCTCTTCGATATCGTCCTCGTCATCGTCGTCCGACCACATACCCGTCTTCTTCACTCCCTCCTCATCCGAGTCCATAACGTCGTCCGAGTCGCCAAACTCATCGGCCTCGAGATCCTCCAAGTCCTCCGACTCAGACGCACTGCCGAGCGCATCAAGACCCGTGACGTTGACACCATCTACAAGCTCCTCGTCGGCGGAAAGGTCTGAGAATTCATCCTCATCATCCGAGGGCGGCGGCGGCACGAATTTCTTCGTCGGTCTTGGTTTGCTCCTCGGATTTTCTGCAGTACCATTGGCCTTTGCCGCAGGCTTTGCAGCATTCTTCTTCGGCGCCTTGACCTCTGTTCTCCTCTTCTTCACGGGCGCTTCAACGGGTGCGGGCGGCGCATCTTTGCGTTTTCTCGTGACTTTAGACTCGTCCAATGGCGGCGGCGGGCCCTGCTTCTTCATGCGACGACCTTTACCCATCTTTTCGTATTTTTCTTGGGATTGTGAGGGGTTGGGATGGTGGTGGTGGTGGAGTATGGGTAACTCGCAGCTCACGCCAAAAGTTCGCTCGGGCCGCAGAAATTTTGGCACTTTTTTTTGGCGGGCTGCGACTCACCGCCTTCGGAGGTCGGGCAAACCTCTCCCGATTGGCTGACACATTGTCCCGCACCCAAGAACCAGCGTCATCGTCGCCGTCAGTAGTAAACACTGTTCACCTATGGTATTCCGTCCCCTGGAGTCTCCACCCTCGACCTACCCGTCGGATCTGCCGTCGCATTCATACTCACAAGCTCTTGTCACTATTTAAGAGCCGACACTCCCACAGACATACATACAGACCTCCCTCCCTCCCTCCCTCCCTCCCCTTCGGCAGCAGCCCACCATGTCAGAAACCACATTCTGCAAAGCCTTCCTCTCCGCGCTGGACTCGCGCCCCGTAAAGCTGTCCTCGGACCACATAGCAGATGCGCGCCAATACCCCTCAGGAGCAATCGTACGCCCATCCCCATCCCCACCCCTCCTATCCCCTCTCCAAACTAACCTCCTACAGTTCACGCTCCCCCGCCTCCCGCACCCACCCCACCCGCAGCGCCCCTCCGCCTCACCCAGCGCCTCCGAACCCACCACCAGCGCCTCCTCTCTGACCATAACCCTCAAGCCCATGAAACCCACCCACCCAACCGTCCCGCTTCCCGACATCGTGCCCACAAAGACGTCCATATACGACCTCAAAACCTCGTACAGCGCCTCGACCTCGCTCCCGGCGTCGAAGATCAAGATCCTGTACAAGAAGAAGCCCGTGGCCGACAGCAAGACGGTCGCGGAAGTGATTGGCGCGGATGCGGGGAGCGAGGTTGAATTTGGGGTCATGGTTATGGGGGGTGCGGTCGCGGGAGGGACACCGGTCGCCAGTCCACCGGCTGTAGCGCCGTCGGAGGCGGAGAAGGGACTTGCTGGGCCGGCGAGTGGAGAAACTGAGGTCGAGGCTGAGGCTGAGGCTGAGGCTGGTGCTGGTGCTGGTGCTGGACCGGCGGCGCAGGGACCGAGTGGCAAGGAGGTTGTTGCTGGTGACGAGTTTTGGGAGGATTTGAAGGGTTTCGTGTTGCAGAGGATACGGGATGAAAAGGAAGGGGAGAGATTGGTAGGGCTGTTCAAGGAGGCGTGGGAGAAGGATAAAGAAGTGTGAGATGTACAGATCACAGATCAAAATAGCACAAAAACAATGCATCAAATCAATGGCAATTCAACACATCTATTGCCATGCCACCCAGAACAAGGACTAGTGGTAGTCATGCCCGTCAGCGTGCACTGATATCCATATCACATCCCCCTTCGCACCGCATTGGCATTCATGCTAGACTGATATATCCGCTCGTCATCCACAGAAAGAATCCACAGAAAAGAAGGCCAGGCGCTCATGTTCATGTCGTCGTCGTTTCCGAATCGATACACTGTCGTCATCACCGCTACCCGTATGCATGTCGTGTGAGGGGTTTAGCGACCCTTGGACACGCGGTTGAGGATGCTCTCCCACTCGATGTCGTCGGCGTCGTTGGCTTGGATGTCGGCGGCGAGACCGTTGAGGGCGCGCTTGATGGCTTCCTTGGAGGAGGAGTACATCATGCGGGGCTATCAGGTCAGCTTTGTCCTTGTCCCCTTCCGTTCACCCGCCACTCGCAACGAAAACGAAAACGGACTGCTACTTACATACTGCGGCGCATCGTCGGGGCACCAGGCAATAAACGTAATCTTGGAGCGCGTTCCCTCGCCACTCTCGAGCTCGTAGCTGACATCAAAGACGGCATAGCGGCCGCCGATGCCCTCCTTGCCCTTGCGGTCCTTTGACTTCGCGTTGAGCAGCTTGTCGCGGAAGGAGTTCCAGTCGCCGTCCTTGGACGTCTCCTCGACGACGATTTCTTTCCAGTCGTCGCTGATCTTGTAGATGATGTATTTGATGTCTTTGCCAAGCTTGAGCTCGTTGAAGGCGTTGATGCATTCGGGCGTGACGGAGACACTGCGGGGAGTTAGTGCATGGGAGAGGGGAGGGCGAGGTAGATGATGAAGGGAGGCGGTGAGGCGTTGGAGATTGGAGGCGGCGATGTCGAAGTCGAAGTCGTGGGGTGATTATTTTGCTGCTACGTACCCGGATTGAGCCTGCACACGACCTTATCAGCACACACTCCCTACACCGACACACCGACACACAGCGCACTCACCATGATGTATAATGCGAGATCTGTGTGTGTTCAGAGATCACTCTAGTGGACGGTCGCAAGCGGCTTTAGTAGTATGCTGGTTGACAAGTCAGCGTCATCAGCTTGCGTGCGCCCCTCCCGCTCGGCCAGGCAGCGGGGTACATGTAAATAAAAAACGTAGCTGGCTGCTGGACGGGAGGGTTGTCTATTTTCTTACCTCTAGGCAACTGCAAAGTGTGTGGAGAGCGTTTGGGTGAGGGTGGAGAAGGTTAGGTGTCGGTGTGATGAGGCTATGAGGGTAGCGGGGCAAGATTTTGAAGTAGTGGGGGGGTGGTTTGGCTGCTGCGGCGCCGAGCAAGCCGTGCTAAACAGGAACAAGGACCTGACAGCGGCTACCCACATTCACAGCTGCCACGGCAACGCACGCAGACCCTTGGTGCCTTGGTTCCCGTAGCCATTGTTCACTGGGAATAATGGCTGATAATCTGATAATCGTAGCATTATTCTTCATTATACGTTTCCTTCACTTTTACGTCTCGTCATCCCTCCGCACACCCTACAAACACTCAATATAGTACAAAGCCGGAGCTAGATAATCCAAACAATGCTGTACATGCCCATGCCGCGCCGATTCGCTTTTTAAAATCGTGATCAAAACAGGGGGAGAAGAGGAGTGGAGTGCCATCCCAATATCATACAAAGAGGGTATAGTGGAAGAGGGTATTCAGAAGGTTAGGAGGGAGGCCGTGGAGAAGCGCTATGGGTTTAGAAGCCCATGCCTCCCATGCCTCCCATACCGCCCATACCACCCATGCCGCCGCCGCCCATGCCGCCGCCGGGGGGTCCCTTCTCTTCGGGTGCTTCTACGATGGCGACTTCGGTGGTACCGAGGAGTGATGCAACACCGCTGGCGTCGGCGAGAGCAGTGCGGACGACCTTGAAGGGGTCAAGGATACCGGCCGCGATCATGTCGACGTACTCGCCATTGGCGCTGTTGAAGCCCTTGTTGAAGTCCTTGCCGAACTCATCCATGAGCTTGCCAACGATGACAGAGCCCTCGCCGCCAGCATTCTCGACGATAGTCCGCGCAGGGCGGGTGATGGCGTTCTTGACGATGGTGACACCGAGCTGCTGGTCGAAGTTGGCGGGCTGGACCTTGTCGAGCGCGTTGACGGCGGCCTTGAGCAGAGCAGTTCCGCCACCGGGCAGGATACCCTCCTCGACGGCAGCGCGGGTAGCGTTCAAAGCATCCACGATCCTGTCCTTCTTCTCACCAACCTCGACCTCGGAAGCACCGCCAACCTTGATGACGGCAACACCGCCGGAAAGCTTGGCGAGACGCTCCTGGAGCTTCTCCTTCTCGTACTCAGACGTGGTAGGGTCCGCCATGACGCCGCGGATCTGTTCGCAGCGCTGGGCGACGGCGTCCTTGGTACCCTCGCCGTTAAGGAAGATGGTATCCTCCTTGGTGATGGTGACGGCACCGGTCGAGCCGAGCATCTCGGGAGTGCACTTCTCGAGCTTGATGTCAAGATCCTCGCTGAAAACAGTGCCGTTGGTAAGCACTGCGAGATCGCCAAGGATCGACTTGCGGTTGTCACCGAAGCCGGGAGCCTTGACGGCAGCAACTTGAAGCTGGCCACGGAGCTTGTTGAGGATGCAGACAGCGAGAGCCTCGCCGTCAATGTCCTCGGCAATGATCAACAAGGGACGGCGGAGCTGCTGGGAAGCCTCGAGGGCCGGGACAATGTCCTGGACGGCGGAGATCTTCTTCTCGGAGAGCAGGATGAGGGGCTTCTCGAACTCGACCTTCTGGGCCTTGGTGTCGGTGATGAAGTAGGGGGAGATGAAGCCACGGTCGAACTTCATGCCCTCGGTGACCTCAAGCTCGTCCTCGGTGGTTTTACCCTCCTTGACGGTGATGACACCCTCCTTCCCGACCTTCTCCATGGCGTTGGAGAGGAGCTTGCCAATGTGGGTGTCGCCGTTGGCGGAGATGGTGGCGACCTGGGAGATCTCCTCGCTGGTCGTGACGTCCTTCTTGTTCGCGCGGAGGTACTCGACGACAGCCTCAACGGCAGCCTGGGTTCCCCTCCTCAGGTCCATGGGGTTGCAGCCGGCAGCCACGTTCTTGACCGTCTCGGAAAAGATGGCGCGGGCAAGGACGGTAGCGGTCGTGGTTCCGTCACCAGCGACCTCATTGGTCTTGGAGGCGACGTCCTGGAGGAGACGAGCGCCCAGGTTCTCAAACTTGTCTTGTAGTGTAATGGCCTTTGCGACGGTTACACCATCTGTGCTTGTATTAGCAATTATCGTAAAATCCCACTTCCGGCTCTACACACCCTTTGTGATCTTGGGCGAGCCATAGCTGGACTCAATCAGGACATTCCTGCCCTTGGGACCTAGTGTTGTTGATACAGCCTTTGCAAGTGTGTCGACACCTCTGAGCAGAGCTGCGCGGCCCTCAACACCAAACTTTAGCTCCTACAATGATACGTTAGCGCTCAATTGCACCACCCGGACATGCATGCGACGTACCTTGTGCGCAAACCTCTGCTGCTGCAGGTTGAAGCTCGTAGCCCTGAACTTGGGGCCCGAATTCAGGACGGATGACCGCGCCCGGGATGCGAAAGCGCGCTGCATTGTGGATGTGAAGGATGTGTATGTGCGGGGTACCAATGCTCAAGCCGTGCTCCCAGACTCCGATTAATGCAGCGGGGAAGGAGGGATGAATTGATGGGAGAGGGTAGAGGGCAGAGAGGATGCAGAGGAGAAAGGTGCGGACGTTCAATGCTCCTAAAAAATTGTCTTGCTCGGAAACATCTCGAAGGCTTGGCAGTGCAAGGACCCCCAGAATTCTTACACGATCACACCTCGGCTGTCCTTCGGAGTTGTTCCGCTATGTCCGCGTGACGTCCTGCAACAACACCCATCTCAGTTCTCTTCATTCTCTACAAGTTCCATCGCGATGATTCTCTTGCGCTACTCCTTGCTAGGCTCATATGCGCACAAAAAAAGCCACCAAGTCCCCCAAGACTCCCGCGGTACAAAAGTCTCGAGAAAACAAAAAATGCAAAAAGAATCGACCAGGCACCGATCGATCAGAAACTTCTTAGTTCTCTGATGTGCCTACAAGCTAGGACTTATTCTGACTAAGAATCCCAAATTCATCGTTCTGAATTTGACTTCCATTTATGCCAGCCTCCAGAATCGAACCCGCCACCAATTGCTAGTGCCTGCAATTGGTATTGGAGCTTTCTGGCTCACTTGTTTAATTAGGAGTATTGGAGAATTAAATGATATATATAGGGCTCTTGGTGTGGATAAACTAGTAGTATGGACAACATCGTCGAGTCGATGTTTGAATTTCTCCCGTTGTTGTGGCTCTCGTCCGTCGAATTTGGAGGTCGAGGGCGTTTGCAATGTAGAATCCGCCTCAGACCCTATGACGTCTCGCCTTCTTAATGGAATGACTTCGATTTTGGCATTGTACGCCGGCGATATTTCCAGCATCAAGAAACCGTACATAGCTAAACACGACTGCAACTAGATTGCCGATCCTAAGAAGCTTGTCCCCGACCAAATTGACCACGGCTTCACCTGGTTCGATGGGTGCCTATTCTGGTAGCTCTTTCGACCCCCATTCCAGAGACACTGTAGTTTTTAGAATGGGAAAAGTAGTGTTGTGTCTTGAGTTGTGGGAACTTTAGTGCATGTTGCGATGAGGGAAATAAGTACAATATGGTAAGTACATCTTTACCACGGTACATGCTTCTTTTGAGATTTCATTCCGCGAGAGATTTCCCACATTCCGCCTACCAGGAAACGTAAAGCTAATGCACATTCGACTAGGGCTAGCCCGATTCGACATGCCGTTGTGTGAGTTCTTAGTTCTTTTTATTGCATCTTTTTACACTAACTCCATGTACGCCCGTTTATAACTCCGTCTATTGCACAACCTAATGCGAAGACGGAAGGTGTCAACCTTCATTTACTTGTTCCAGTGCAAAGTACTCAGGATGACTCATCTTGCGCCAGACATATATGTAGTGCACAGGAAACCAGTTCTTCGCAAATGCCATAGCAACTTCCCTGGAAGAGATACCGTGGGATCCCTACAAAATGCCACCCCGCACCCCAGATACTCGTCTCGCAACCACATTCATACCAACCGAACACTCGCATCCTGCCCCGTCCATCGACCCCTTAAAAAACAAACTCCCTACACCACTCAATGTCTGCATCATCGGTGCATCGCGTGGTATCGGCGCCGGAATCGTAGACGCCTACGCAAAAGCGCTCCCTCCAGGATCCACACTTGTTCTCGCGGCTCGACAGTCGTCTGCCCCACAAGTCGCTCTCGTATCAGAGCGTGCCCAAGAGATAAATCCTGCCATCGAGATACTATCACTACCCATCGACATCATCGCGAGCTCCAGCGTTGGCAAGTTCGCAGCAGACTTGAAACAGAAAGTCAAGAGTCTAGACATCGTGGTTCTGAATTCCGGCTACTCGGGCCCCGTGGTGCTCAACGTCACAGAGGGTAACCCACAGGATTTTCAAGACGTCTTCGATGTTAATGTGCAAGGTACATATCTCGTCGCGCACCACCTTCTCCCGTTTCTCATTTCCAGCAATGGTGCGAAGCAATTCTTGGTGGTGAGCTCGTTCGCAGCTCTGATTACTAGCGGGCATATTGCGAACGCAGCGTATTGTATCAGCAAATTTGCGCAGATGAGAATCGTTGAGTTTCTGAGCGGGCAGTATGGGAGGGAGGAGGATGGGGGTGTCGTCAGTGTTGCCGTGCATCCCGGGAGTGTGTTGACGGAGATGGCGGATAGCACTGTACCGGATAGTTATCGGGACTGTGAGTCTTTATCCTTTACATTACTTTCGGCGAAGAATGGACCTAACCGTCGTGTAGATCTTACGGATGATGTTGGACTTTGTGGCGCCTTTTGCGTGTGGTTGAGTCGGGACAGGAAAACGTGGTTAAACGGACGGTTGGTGAGCGCGAAGTGGGACGTTGATGAGCTAGAGGCGAAAAAAGAAGAAATAGAAGGTGGTGATTTGTTGAAGCTTGGGTTTCGGGTCTGAGAGTGTCAGCGTAGATGGAGACCTTGGAGAAGATCTCGCCACGAGCAGCCTAATCTACCATAGTACAGGTCACAGTCAGTCTTGGTGAGACGATCCAGAGATGAAAGCCCATTCCCATGAGTTAATACTGTTGTGAAATGCCGATCGTATAGTCACACTAAAGCGTCCTCACATGACAAGCGGGGCAGCAAAACCATAAATCATCATCTCTTTTTCTTAACATATACCATCAAAATTCCATCATACATCATTTCGGCCCTCAAAATGGCCCCCTGGACCTTGACATCGCATCTCCTTTCGGGCAAGAAAGACCAATTTACTCGAGCCACGCAATCCGCATTCCTCAAATCTGCCGCCTCTGGAACTCTCCCTAAATCCACCATCTCACACTGGCTCGCAAATGATCGGCTTTATATGCAGGGCTACATCCGGCTCAGCGGCCAACTCCTCCGCGTTCTCCGGCTCCCTGCAAAGCCCACGTCAAGAGAAGACGCGGACACGATAGAGACCCGGCTCTTAGATTGGCTAGTCGATGCGCTGCAAAACATCCGACGTGAAGAACGATTTTTCATGGATGTAGCGGATAGCTATGGATTAGATGTCGATATTACTGATGCAGATGGCGTTATGGTGGAGGAGAGAAAGATTGATGGCCTCAAGAGGTTCGAGAAGCTGTTTGCAAGTTTGACGGCTGCGGAATTGGAAAACGGGCTGCTGCCTTGGCTAGAGGGCACTGTGGTATTCTGGGCAACGGAAAAGGTGTATTTTGAGGCGTGGAGTTGGGCGAAGAGACAGGCCGATGGTGCGACAGGCAAGGGCTTTGAGGAGGATGCGGATGGCGGCGCGATGAGGAAGGAATTCATTCCGAACTGGACAAATGATGAGTTTATCAAGTTTGTCGATACGCTTGAGAAGCTTTTGAATGAGGGTGTGGCGCAGGCCATTGCGCGGGATGAGGCACTGAAGGAAGGGTTGGTGAGGAGGGCGGAATATGTCTGGGAAAATCTGCTGGATGCTGAAGAAGCGTTCTGGCCGGAGGTTTGATCCGTCGGCGATATTTACTGCTTGTCTCCAGAGAGGTAGGCCTCTCGCCGTGACGAAAGCTCGAAAGACAAGGAAAAATATGTCACGTATTAAGACTGATCAATCATTCATTCAGCAGGATCCGGTCGATACTGTCGATATAGAGTTTAATGAGCAGACCAAGGATGCCGATGATGATCAGGTAATGGTGGGGGTTACTGTAGGTGGATTCTGGGTACAGCCTCTCAACAATTGTATGCCTTGAAGCATAACTTTCTGTGTAACCTTGCCATGAACTAACCATCATTTATGTGGGGCTTCTATCCGGGAATGTCTCGCTCCGAGAGTTTTATATACCAATGTCCATGGAACTTTCTCATTTCCAAATATCAAAAGGCAGGAGACTTAAAAGTCTTAGTTTTGGAAGGTGACATGGTGCTAATATGCAAGGCGTACCCGGATTTAGCGGCGTTAGGGCTCCGCGGAGTCTAGATAATACGTCTGACCAGATTCGTAACACATCCCCCTGACGCACCCACCGCTCCATCGGTAACCCATCAGTTGCTCTCACAACAAGCAGCACATAATACCATCCTCTCGGGACGAGCATAAACTGGAGCGAACGACGACACCATGTCCTCCATCCTGGATCTCGCGCCCGAGCTTCTAGAGCTGGTCCTCTCTTTCCTCTCACCCAAAGATCTTATTTGTTTTGCCCTAACATGTCGCCACGTGAGCGGTTTTGTTCAACCGGACAATCAGATCCTATGGAAAGCCAGCTTTTTGCAGGTGTTCGATCATCCCAAGCACGCCTGGGCTTCTCTAGTCCCCACCGCTCGCGCCGAGAATCAGTCCCGGGAAGCAGAATGGGACTGGTATCACGAACTGCAGCGTCGATTCATCGCATTCAATGCCGTGTGCAAGTCGGACCAAACCGCCCTACTTACGGGCGTCGAAGATGTGGTTAGAACTCTTTTAGATGTTGAGGAAACTGCATCGTGCAAAGACAAGGACGAAGATGGAAATGCGCGGTCTCTCAACGTGATTTTCTTAGAGCAGCTTACCCGCGAGCGACAAGCTGAAGAGCCACGAGAACCCAGAATCTTCAAGATAGTTCATGACTACGACTATCAGCGGGATTCTGAGTCGAGGTCATTGCCCTTGGAGCACTTGATCGATTCTGATCGTCGCGTGACGCGTTCGATGCTGGCTAGGAGGGTAGCGGTTCCCGAATGGGCCAGCAAGTTTCATGTAGGTGTATAATATATAACGGGGGGATCGATTGTTAACGCTCGGTAGATAATCCACGGCCCAACTGAACGAGAACAAGAGTCTTCGAGGGCCAAGGCTGCAGCTCGAGCGATCGTATATGACTGGAACGTGACTGGCCCCCCTGCGGATTTTGGACCATTCAAGAAAGACTTATCTGGTGCCGTGGACTGGCAGAACGTCGAAGCGATTAGCTCATTGATGCATCGAATCATCGCCACAGCGCTGAAAATGTACAAGCTTGCTCCAACCGGCTTTTCGATCAACATACCCCGTGCACTACCCTTGAATGTGGCGTCCCCAGAAGACTGGGCTGGCGCTACAGGTACGTGGCTGGGTACGTATGCGTTCCTCGATTATAGAGCTCTCGTACACTATAATTTTGCACACGATCAGGAGTATCCGCTAGATCTAGGCAATTACGAGGAGGCCTGCGGCGATTTGATGCGTCTGGAACTCAAGATTGAAGATTCGGAAGAGCTCAAACGCGACCCAAGGCTCCAGACAGAGCTACCACGCTGTAAAGATTTACCGGTCCTATTCTTCAAAGGTTTTTCGCACAATGAATCGTCAGGGAGGCCGTCGATTGCTATACGTGGCTTTGCTTCTCTTGTCCCAGGAGGCCGGTCCGTACGCTGGAGGTTTATCATCAGGTACCTCCAACCGTTGCGCGGCGCTTGGAGCTGTACTGACATTCTCAGATATGCGGGTACGGATCAGTGGCAACTAGAAGGCGTCCAGCCTGGCGGAGTGCGTTCTGGTCCTATTTATGGCCTTTGGAGTCATGTTGATCGCGACGAGCAGGGTCCGATGGGTCCTTTTTATTACGCGCCAGCCGAGCTCTGCCAGCGTACACAAGAGTAGGAGAAATGTTCCCGAATAATGTCTTATGCTTCTATCTTTTCTTCATTCTCGTTCACATATCTCTATCGACACGACAACCTCCCCCTTATTTCTTATCCTTTCGTCATAATTGCAGAGTATTCATGGTGTTGGTAGACCTATAACACAGGCAATCCCAGCCAACAGTGTTTCCGAAGCTATACCCAAGCCTATTGTACAAGCTTGCTGCAAATATAGGAAACACGAACGCGAAAATGTTCCTTGGTGGATTAGAAGCTGCGCCCGCGGATTCTGTATAGCCCGAGATAGCCTCTATAATATATGTTTGGGGGGAACGGCCTTACCAACATCTGGCATGATCCAATGAACTTTTTCTCCCCGCTGACCAGCCATACCACAACAGGCCAACGGGGACCACTATCGCACCCGGTTCTCTGGACGTGTTTCCTGGCCATTCTTCGCCTTCAAATCAGCCCATATACGATCTGTCGCCCAGCTTCCGCCATGCAGGGCTGTCAAGTAGCCGATAACGATTGCTATGTAATGAAGAAAGCTATTAGCTCTGTCGATTACATGCATGAAGATAAAGGAACATTACTAGGCGGTGCAACAGTTCATAGCGTTTATGAGGGCTGGAGGTCTGCATGGAAGCCGACGATTTTGGGTACGCGGTGCTCGGTATTCTATGGGGAAATTTGGCGGAGGTTATGGACCACAGCTATGGAGTTGTAGTCGCAGGCGTCGATTGACAAAGGTGAGGGGATGAAAGTCAGTGATTTGTATGGAAAGACAGTTGTTAACGTGTGAGAGGCACATCATCTATACTCTCTGGCTTGGAGTATGACTGCAAACCACCCCGCAACATCAGCGTGTTTTCTTAATGAATCGTGGTTCATGGATGATTTCCCCGTGATAGACAAGAATGAGAAGTTTGTTTTCCGGTTCCTGTAGGATGTTGGTGGGCATGTAGTATAAACAAACGTTTCAAGACAGTAAATTAACATCCAATAACATAATGAGGTATCAGGAACAGGGAGAGAAGGGGTTCCAAAACATAAGGACTTCACAACCAAGCCCACTCGGCAGTCACCCTCCCCAAATCAAAATCCGCAAGCTTCCTGAACATGGCAGGACTGGTATCCAGATCCTTAGGCTGGCATCCCGTACATCGATCAATGACGGTGAGGTCAACACTAGCACTGCCCCTCCTGACCCGTATCTTCCTGCCGCACAGCGGGTTCTGGTTCGGATCACTGCCTTTTTGCGCTGCATCGAAAGTGTAGTGCGAGATGGAGACGATGGCGTCGTTATCGGTGGCCGTGACGCCGCAGGCACCTAGTCCAACCCCATACCATGTCAAGTCTCCAGAGTAGGTTTGCGCGCCGTTGGGAAGGGGGAGGTTTTGAGTCCTGTGAGATGCGGTTAGTACGTGTGGTATGGATTGAGTATGGTGTGTGGTGGGGAAATGTACTTGGACTTCGAGCTCAGGCCGACAGCGAGACCGATGATCAGGCCCAGAAGGAGCAGGAAGATAACTCCAACGGGTATAAGAAGCGTGCGCCGGCTGCGACCAAGATATCTTTTGTGCGGTGGGAGGACGCGGTCAAAACGGGCCGAGATGGCCCATCCGGTGCGCGTTGCGCCGGCTCCTCCAATGGCGCCTAGACTTAGCCCTTTGCGTTTGCTTTTGCCTTCTTCGGGGATGTCCCAGTCTGCCGCATCGTTTCCGGTGGTTTGTACGGGTGCGGGTTTCGTGGTGGTCGTCATGGGTGCATGTATACTTCGTATGGGCTCGGCGCGTATTTATTGGTGGATCACGTTATGTACAAATTGAGCGATTGGTGAGTAAGGGTGTGTGGTTTTATGGCATGGCGAAATGAAGTGGGAATTTGCGCGACTGGTTACGCGGTGAGATTGTAGAATTGTTGAATTGAGTAATGTCAATAATGTGGAGAAACAGGTTGGAGTCTGGATTGTTGATCGTTGGGTCTGGGGAAAGGGGCGTGCGCGCTAACGGCGATGGTTCGGAGATTGATTGGCACATGGATGCTTATCCGTTGCCCGAACTCATGAACTCATCGTCATGAACTGATCACCCTCACAGCCATTATTGATCACAATGGAAGCCCACGATCATGTCCCGTTCCTGCCAAATGAGTTGATAGCTCGGATATTCTCCTTCGTAAGTAGGCCACCAATCCGGGGGGGTTGTGCGAGTTCTGAGACAGACTTCACTCATCGTATTATCAATGCTAATTGTTCTCAGTTGGATGGTGAAAGCATAGAGTCTGTGTTACTCACTTGCAAAGCATTCTCCCATCTCGCATTCCCATTGAGATACTGCTCTGTAAAGTTGCTCTTCTCCAAGACAGTCGGAGACTCGGATGCGCTGTAAGTAAACCTGTGAATGCTTTTGTCCGAGCTTTACTTACTTTACATTGCTTACTTAGGATTAACACTGGAAAGCGCGATAATGCAACACTGAGCGTGAGCAGTTACGCTCACTACCTGGAACTCGAAAAGACAACAAAGTGGAAGCGTGTCTACAGCCTCTCCATCGTTATCTATGATATTGGTAGTGGTGACAACGAACCCGATGTTTATGCCGCTGGAACCGATGTTATCAACTCAATACTGGGATCTGTGTATGATCTGAAGAGCCTAACTCTGGACACTTCCTATCATCGTTACATGCGAGAGCAGCACATTCCCTTCCTCGATACCTTTCAGGACATTTGGCCCAAAGCGCGCCTTCACCTTCGTCCAGATCGCGACCCTTTGTGGTTTCAGTGCAAGCCGTACGCTTGTGTAGACCACAGTGCTGATCTTATGAATCTGCGCGATACGTGTCCCAGTCTCACTCGACTGTCTTTGCCCTGTTGGATTCATAAGCTTTCTCTGACCCCTCCCTTGACCCATTTCCACATCGATGAAAGCTTCATGTTTGAGTGGGAGAATGAATGGGAAGAAAGTGCACTACGATGGATGGAGGAAAGCGACTGGTCTTTGCTCGAAAGCTTCACAGCCCAAACACTCGGCAATGGGGAAGCCATGGCCGGCTTTCTCGGTAGGTTCAAAGGACGTACGCCTTTACTTCAGGAATTCTCGTTCCATGTCACGAACGATCAAGGAGGTGCCGTTTATTCAGAAAAAACTACAACAATCTTGAATGATTTTCTTGGAGAGGTACCAGGTATCAACAAGATCAGCCTCGCTGGTTCGTACCCCTATGCATAAACTGTGTCTACTACCATGCGCTAAGACAGGTCGTTGTCTTATACTGTCTTGCGCACTCACACCCCTTTGTATGAACTTTAATAACTTTGTATCTATAATTTTAGGCTTCGATATGGAAACGTTCCGCCACAGCTTGATGAGCGTGGCAGCTAGTCTCCAGACTCTGCGTTTCTCCGGTGCTATAGACGCTGACGCAAGCCGCGATATATTCACTGCATGCACCAACCTCAAACATCTGGTGATTAGTGCAGACGTCTGGCACTCGTTGGTAGACAGTGCTTCTATAAGCGAAGATATTGAACGTATTTGCCAAATGTGGCTCGATACACACGCATCATTTCTCCCGCCTTCTCTTGAACACTTGGAACTCTGGGTTGCATACCCCCCAGCGAGATGGCCCGTCTCTTCAGAACGGTATTGGGATCTGGCTGTGTTGCACGCATTCATGAAAAACTACGGACGTAATCTAAAAATACTGGATCTTCACTGCGTTCAACACGATGCCGATGTGTTGACACCGGAACTGGGTGGTATGGATATAGCGTGTTCGACGCTTAGAGCTCAGGTTGTGGGACCAATAATGCCACATGATTTTCAAGGTCTAGAGGATGGTATGGATAGTCTGAGGATTGGAGAGAAAGAATGGCAGGTTGGATGGAAAGAATGGCGGGTTGGGTGGAAGGAATGGGATGTTGGTTGGGGGACATCTCGGGCTTGGAGTTGGGATTTCTCATTTGTCTCGTGAATGTTGATTTCAACACCACATCGGCATGGTCGCCTGAGCGGCGGCTCTCGTGATCATGAGATCGCATGAAATAACACTTATCACATGATTTGTTCGTGGTTCACAAAGTTCCCTGTTCTCTAGAGCACACTACAACAAGAAAGGGCGGTATTTCTGTCATCATATGTGAATTAGTAAGCATCCGAGGTCTACAACATGGGGATTTAGCGTTGTTGATCTCCGCTCCTACACCCCAACTTCGTCTTTACAGAACTTAATATTCGCAAGATGCCTGTAGTTCCCCGCCACAAAGCCTGTAATGGTTGCGCAGATTCCAAGCGCAGATGTGATAGGCAGTTTCCTGAGTGCCAACGGTGTTTGGATAGAGATGTGGATTGCGTGTATCCGCAGCGCAAGAAACAACGGAGAGGGAACAACGTTCGAACCGAAGAGTCTGGGGTTTTCGACGAGCAAATTGGAGTAACTATTGATGACATAGAAAATGACTTCATCTTCGGGGATTTGGACGCCTCGCAAAACTCGGGGTTTGATCCTTTATTGCTAGATGGACTAGTTCCATACATGCCAACATTGCCGCTTCCGGAATCCATTATTGGCAATCCATCGGCCCAAGGAGAAACTTTTGAAAACCACGAACTCACACACGCCCCGAATCTCTGGTTCCTCCAAGACGAAACATGGGATCTACAGCACGTCAACGAGAGAACAGGGTGTATTACCGAAATGGATCACGAGTCCTTTATCAGGGACGTAGACGAGATGTTGAAATGCTGGGTGCAAACTGGCCACAACAGCTTCATTCACCCAAGATTATACGAAAAAGGAATGCCTACATGTCTCCAAGACGCATTCACCACACTGGCAGCTTACACTGCTCGGACTCCAGCGGTAAAAGAAACGATTTTGCAAATCGCAGAGGAACGCTCTCTAGCACTCGCACGTCAACCAACGCCAAGCGGTACCGATGCCAGGGCTATCATGGAACACTTAGCGCGCGTTCAAGCTCTCTTTGTGTATGCGTTCATTCGGCTTTTCGATGGGTCAGTGCGCCTACGTGCCTCTGCCGAACGACAAATCGGCGCCCTTCGTCTCTGGAGCTTTCAAATGTGGGACGTAACAAAACAATTTCAAGCACCACCAGCCCTCTTCGAGACGCTTCCAAACCAGACCCTCGCCTCCGAGTTCGATACCTCCACGTCTCTTTGGAGACTCTGGATCCTCACCGAAAGCGTGCGTCGCACACACATTCTTGTCAACTCCACGGCCAACATTTACGAGACCATGGTTAAGGGCTGGGTGCAATGTACGGGCGCGGGAATGTTTACTGCGAGAAAGGGGCTGTGGGAAGCGCAGTCTGCGATTAAGTGGATCGAGTTGTCGCGCCAGAGTAGTCCGCTTATGGTACAGGCATTGAGGCCCGATTTGGCGATTGAACGATGTGCGGCGGGTGAGGTAGATGATTTTGTGAAGCTGCTTTGGACGTTTATGGTGGGGAGAGATATAATCGCGTGTTGGGTTGATCGGGGGGAGAAGGTGGGAAGACTGTGAAGGAATCCGGGTGAGCGAGTCTTACGACATCAACCCCTATCCTACGCTAATACAACGCCTACGTGTAATAGCAAAGCAGGTTCTCTATAATAATAGGTCGCATTGCGGAGAACTGTGGGAGTTGCGGAAACGGTGCGGAGAAATGACGGGATTTGCAAATTGAACAAGTCCGCCGCTAACAAAGATATTTTATATAAGTTTTGAGCCCAGATGAACGAGGACTGTTCCGACAGTATCAACATACAATTTCATGTAACGAGTCCTGTACCGAAAAGAATCCTCTCCTCGCAGGCCAGAGAAAGTCCTTCGGGAATACCGTGGCACGTGACGCAGGACAGTGGCCAATGAGTACCCGCATATCTATCGGGTAGGCAAGGTTGACACCAGGCCATTTCCCCAGTTGGAGTACATGGTGCTGCTGGACCAACAACGAGCGCAGCTGTAGTCAGCGCTAGCACAGGAACTGCTTTAAACAGCGAAATATTGCAGCTCTTCGTGTCTACCAGCTGGAGGGAGTGCCAGTTTCCGGTCAAGCTTGTGAGGCTTGGCCTCGCTTTTTGCGCATGAATTTGCTTGCGGGGTAAGGGTGTATGAAGAAGGCTGGGGAGGCTCGGCACGATTTCACATCGACATGCTATATTTCCTGTCTAGTATCCTTCCTATGTTCTCGATGACATGGGAGAGGGCGAGTTAACGGGTTGGAGTTGGTGTGAATTATTGGTAAAGCGTCTTAGATAGAGAGGTTCACGATCCGGACCCCTGCCCGGACCGAGGTCGGCACCCCAACGCATACTAGCGCGTCGGTTCGCACGTCCTAAAAATAGAGCTCCGACCCCTGGCCATCAGTCACAGTCCATCACAGATCGAGAGAAGTGCGCGGTTTGACGTCGCGGCTGGTCGAGTGTGATCTGTGATCTGTGACCTGTGCGGTGTTTGTGGCACTCAACGCCAATTGAGGCTGAGGCACATCTGCTCTTGTTCGTGAATCATGCTGCGCGCTCTCACTCAGCCTCCCTGAACCTGCATCTAAGAGAGAGAAGAGAACGAGAGACACCACGCTCGTTGGTAGCTTTGTTGAAGACAGTTGAGGTGAGTAAGTGCTTGTGTTTGTGATTCAGAGAGATTAGATAGTGGATGGGGCATCTGACGCAAACACAGCGAGCAGCGCAGGGGCAGGACCAACTTTCTCGACGCAGCATCCACTCTCCACCAAAACTGTGACACCATAGCAACCGACACCTCTCTCACCGTCCTCCGCATCATCGCACGTCGCGGACCCCACACTTGCTTTCCCAGCCGGCGACCCTTCCCTCACATCCCCCTCCCAGGCGCAAAGCGGCGACGATGCGCATCAACACATCCTACGTCCAGAAATGCAAGACCGTGGCCCATGTCTTTCAGGTGCTGTTCATTTTCGTCGGGGGGTGTATAGCCCTAGCCGTGTTCACCAAGGACGGTGATGTGGGCGGTGCGACGAGGTACTTTTTTGCTTTGGTAGGTTGTTCGAAAAGAAGAGGGAAGAGAGCGAGAGAGCGGTGGAGAAATAGAGGCGATTGAGTTGCGCAACGCTGACACCCATCACAGTGTTTCTGCACCATGCCCGCAATCCTCTACCTCACAATGGTGCCCATGTGGAGTCGAGCCGTTCGCTTCGCAAATGCGTATGCCTTTGTAGCCGTAGACGCGATATATACAAGTACGCCGCTATCCCCCACCGTTCCATACCATAGCATCCACGCATGGCACTGACTATCGTCCGTAGTCCTCTGGTTCGGAGCCTTCATATCCGTAGCGATGTGGAATTCCGCGGGCGTAAAGCAAGGCGCCATAGAGCAAAAACAAGAAACGTCCAACTGCACAACCTTCAAATACGGCAACGAGGAGAAATGCAAACTCTCGCGCGCAACCGTAGGCATGGGAATCGTGGTCTTGTAAGCGCGCCCACGTCCCTCTTCCACGAGATACATAACATCGCTAACGCCATCGTAATCGCAGTCTCTTATTCGCCCTCACAGCCGCAATCTCAGGCTACTACCTCCACGCCTACCGCAAAGAAGGCACCATGCCCTACGAGTCCATGAAACCGAACCCGCACCACGAGAGCGGCGAAACAGGCAAAGACGCAATCTGGTCGACCGAGATCGACGGCCCACACCACCGCTCCGACTCGCTCGACGAGGACCGTCACACCGAACACGGCGGCAACCAGCAAGAAGACGAATACGCGCTGCTCCACGGGACCGAGACCGAGGACGGGAGACATCCAGGCAGACCCCTAAGCTGGGGAGAGGATAGACACGGTCGCTATGCTGCGTATGCGGATGATGTGCCTCCCAACGCGCCGAGCGCGTTGAGTCCTAGCCCAGCGAGCGCGTTGACTCATGGTGGATATGAGGAGTATAGACGGGAGGCGGCGGGTGGAATTATGCAGACTGCTGCTGCTGGACCGCATGGGTTTGGAGGCAAGGGGTATACTTTTGGTGATGGGAACCCGAGATAGAAACTGGAGCTGAGGAGCGGTGTAGAGTTTTCTGGGGGATGGACAGAGGAAGAGAGGGGCAGATGCATGATATCCTCATTTTGGGACCGTTATCTTCTTACCTGCGTTGCTTCTGGGTATTTACGGAGAGAGGGTTTCTGTATCTATCTGCGGGTTTTAGGTACTTTGTACGGTCTGGTCTACTGCAGGTTTCAGCCATCTGTTTGTGTATGTATCTAGCTATACAATTCTATATATTTGTACCAATTTAGGTTACCTGGTTGAGAGGGCGCTTTGAAACCGATGTATGGTTGTACGATGCTGACGGTCGACTTCATGCCAGTCTTTCATATCGAACACCGGGAATCTTGTGAAGTATATAAGAACGTTAATTCCGAATAAAGCAGAAAAAGGAGAAGATACACCTCCCTACATCTACTTTGTTAATGTAATATTTTACTTCTTGTGCGCAAGGCACGTCGCCGTGCCCACCGTTGCATCGAATGAGTCATCCAGAGGATTCTACATGCGTATTCACGGTCACGGACTTGGGCAATAGTGGCGGTAGATAGATAATGAACAAAGAGAACTCAGAATAATTATGAAGAAGCTATGGTAACAAGAAATATACAATGCAAAGCTGCATGTGGACCACTAGACTCACTGTCACGTGATTGTGGTTTTTTATACCCATTTCCACAGAAGGCTTTCTAGCTGCACACTTGCCCCGTATAATATCTTCCCCGTCGATTTAAGTCTCATGAGAGGTAATAGTGATGGCGAGAAGGTATATGCAGTGCTAGCAGCACGGTTTAGAATTGAAGAGAAGGAGAACGCGATATAACGTATGATGCAAATTCATATTGTTGCTATAAAAGCTGTACCATGATATAACAGACAAGCTTGTGAGCCGGGTTGCCTTTAAAATTTCCACTGTTGAAGGTAGGTACGGCGTAAGATAAGGAATGAATGTAGGAATCCGAACAAAGTTCCATACTGGTAATATGACACACCATACAAGTCCATCACTCCGTAGTGATCCTCGTATTCCAACCTGAGAAAGAAACATAACCCGAAATATGAGGAGGTTTGGTCAAATGAAAGGCCCGAGCTATATAACAGGTGTTCAAAGGGGCATAATGGGCGGGTGGGGGCCGATAGGGATAAGGCCATTTCCAGCAGCAACTGTTGTATACCCGTGTTTGATCTGACAAAATTCATTAGCATACGATATAATATGCATAATCAGCTACTCACCACATCGAAGAGAGTCGTCTTTTTGAAGATACCCCCGGCGGTCTCAGGCCCTTCGTTCCAGTACAGACGTCTGAGCCAGGCATGAAGGCGCGGGTAATCCAGACGAATCATCTTGAGGTTGCATTTGAAGACAATGTAGTAAGCAACGTCAAAGCGAATCAGAGTCGTGTACAGGCGTATGTCAGCCTCGGTGATGTATGCGCCAAAGAGGTACGGATGATGTCCAGGCTGGGAGAGATGGTACTCGAGTCGATCCATGGCTTGGAAGAGTCGCGTGACGTGCTGGTTGTACGTTGCTTGCGAGCTGGCGAACCCGGTTTTGTAAACGCCGTTGTTGACGGAATCGTACACCCAGGCATTGAGCGAGTCGATCTCACCTCTGAGATGGTTGGGGACGAAAGCTGCTGGCCCCTTGTTCGCCTCACGCCTCTCCGGCGGCAGGAAGTGGTCGAAACTGTCGAAGAACATGCGAATGATCTCGCTGCTTTCGTTGTTCACAATGGTTCCTTCTCAAGTTAGCGAAGCAATACTGGAACTATGAGTATACTCGCCACGCTTTTTGTCGAACAGCAATGGTACGGTAATCCTCCCATTGTACTTTGGGTCTGCTTTCAAATACAACTCTTTGGCCCAGCGTACACCGTATATCGGGTCGGCCGCAGGGCCTCTTTTCCCTCCGAAGTACCAGCCATGGGTAGGATCTCTCGAATCCACCTCGACCATCTGTACAATGCCCTGCAGCCCCTTCATTCCATGTGCAATGATGGTGCGGTGGGCCCAGGGGCAACAGTAGTTTACATACAGCACATAGCGGTCCTTCTCCGCCGGGAAATGCTCGGACGGGACGTAGTTGCGGAATCGGGAAGGCATTTTCGACCAAACAATGTCAGTGGTTCTGCTGTTCGCGGGGATCGGCTAGAGCTTTAGTGAGCTAGGTGCAGATAGGGATGTATTGAAGGAATGTTGATTGACTTACCTGGTTCACGGTCATGGCGGGCATCTTAAGTGCTTGGGGTCAGAGAGCCTCAATTCCACGACCGAAGATGTCCAGCAGCACGTCGGGATATACATTGTGCTTCTTTGCGAGGCGGAGGGACTGCGGCGTCTGAATTGTGTGATTACAAAACAGTAACTACGGCCGAGCAAGGATGACTAGTAGCGATCTTTGGCGCGGAATGCGGCGTAAAGGAACCCTCATGAGCTCGCCTAGCTGCGGGTGGAAAAGAAGCATGGTGGGCTGGGCCATCGGCACTGGAGATACCAAAAGTGAGCATCGCAGTCGATCCGAGCATGTCATCTCAGGATATCTAGGATGACGGCATGTAGGAGGCAGTATTTGCCGGGATTTCCTTATCGATACGCGGGTTTGGCCGGCTCGGCCTGCTGTCTTGGCGCTCCCAACTGCCGAAATCCTCGGGGATGCTCTCGCACCTCATTATTTGTTTTTCGGTCGTGTCCCATCTGTCGGACTTGGTATTCTGCACGTGTCACACAAGTCTAACCATTTCAACCTCTATTTCAACCTCATGCCATGTCCCTTCGCATGTACCTTACCTTTCTTTACCTTGCCTTCGTATATGACTCCGGGTCAGCAGTTCTAGGATTAGTCGTCGAAAACAATGGCCCGGGATATCCGTTGCATCATGGCACAAGTCGCATTCGGAACGCACCGTATGGTCACAAAGTAGAGATGCCTCACGCCGTCTCTTAGCGACCAAGCACTTCGGGAATAGAGTGCTCAGATCTTCGTTTCCCAAGTCCCACTGGTTGCACGCTCAGTGGACCCATGCCATGAGACCAACGAATCAAGTCTGCTAACGGTCTTCATGGACATACGCATTCACATGTCTCACGCCCAAAGAAGGATGCCGCAACCGTATATTCTTTACTCCGGGCGTTCACCACGTCACTTGGTGGTCGGATACGCTTGAACCCGATCCCCCAACTTCTTCCAAGGTTTACAGCTCCTTGCCCTTGGCCAATGTGTTGGGTAACGACTCGCTCGCATCTTCTTACACTTTTATTCGGCAGTTCGACGGGGAAATCGCCAATAATGGAATATTCCCTCCGTAAAAACTCTGCTATGATCCGTACGCGTTGTACGCCTTCGGGAGACTTGTCCTCGTATGAACCCAATAATGACAATCCTACATCAATATATGATCTGCGTCTCAAAAAGAATATATTCTATGCGAATCCTTGGCGAAACTCTCCACCTGCTTCTCCATTCCACGGACTTGTGAAGATCTCGGAAACAGAACGATCGATCACTAATCCGTGGGGTTTATGTACTTTTCCCTCAAAAGTGAAGCCACACTTTCTGAAGCACCAAATCAACTACTACAATCGTATGTCTCTTCGAGGCTCGTTGTCTCAATACGCTAAGCATGATCGCTACACTAGTACCCGGTTGCTAGCTCTACGGTATAATGACACCATCATCGGAGGCGTCTATTGAGGCGAGCGGCTTCCTAAAACAACTATCTTTTCCGGCTTCGGAGCATGGTATAAGCGATCTCAAGACCTCGTCTCAACCTTGAGCATTAACCGAAGATAATCTTCAACTTTACTCGATGCCTGAACGCCAATTGAACGCAGCCATGAATATGCTTTGGCCGACCCCAATCTGCTGCTCCGAGCAGGAAGACTCATCATCTTCTCATCGTCCATCACGATCTTTCATTATACTAATGAGCAGTTTGTCGTAGGGTCACCATTTCCGCTGATTTCGGATGGGGAATGGTGAATTCCCGACTTGTGATACAAAAGCTTTTCGGCCGAAGCGACATAAAGCGGTATCTCACAAAAGAAGGGTCCACATTCGATCGCGTGGATCCTACCCACGTGTATAAGGATACAGGACCTTGATGCGGTGTAATGTTTCCTTGCTCTTCTCAGCCACATGGTACATCGGTTCAAGCCGCTCGGTTTCGACATGCAAGTCTTCCCCTCTAAGAAAGCTACAATGCATAGAGAGATTAGCCCTAGCTAACAGAATAATCTTAATTTCAAGAAGGAAGATTATAATTGAGTTATAGTAGTAGTAGTGTTTTACGTCTACTAAGCTACTTAAGCGCTCCTAGAAGCGCTAATAACTAATAAGTCCTCTTAAAAGAAACTATAAACGCGTTAAGTACATATAATATAAAGATAAGTAGTAGAATAAGCTACTAATCTTATATTAGCCTTTTATATTATCTATTTTCTTTAAGTAAGTATATGATAAAATAAGTAGTTCTTACTACTTACCTAGATTAGCAACTCGGCACAATTATAAGATTAAAATTAATCTAATAACGCTATTGACATAGGACTGTTATATTAGGATAGTTTTGGTCGATCTATAGCCCAGTAGGAAACGGTAAACGGCACTCACGTTGACTTTGTTTGCTTTTACGCACCGCTGAAGACACGAGCCGAACACGTAATGGTGAAGCAAATCCCACACCAACAGAGGCTCGTGGCGAATTTTAAAATTCTACCGATACTATTCCCTTGATTCTATACGCAGTATCTCTACCGGTGGCCGCCCGAGGGCACAGGTTACCCATCTCCGTGACTGCTGGACACGAAACGCGAGTCGCTTCTATCACGACATAGTACAACGTCTACTGGCGAATCATCCATTCTTTCAGCCTCATCAACCAGGGACTCCCCACTGGTCGTCACTCGCAACAGACCGCCCACGAGCCCCATTACCACATCCGGTACTACTATGGTAGTAAAAAAGGCGGCGTACAAGTCGGCGTTCACTCTCGGAACATGCCTTTCGCTTATCTCATATGGTGATCTACTGGACTGTAGATGCTATTGTCTTAACTCGAATTGGGCTGGTGAAGTTGCTTTTGCGTGCGTAGCGGTTTGGAGAGGTGGCTGGCTGGAATAGGATATAACAACAGAGTTCAGTTCGTAACGCCACAACGCCACAACGCCTCCCACGCATCCAGCACTGTCAGTTTGAAGATGCAGACTAAGGGTAACTCCGAAGGACGTTCAGCGCCGTTACGGCTTGTTTATCTTCAGCCTGCGGCCGCCGGCCGACCGCCTTCCCACCTTGTACATCCCACGCTACCACCATCCCTCCATCACTTTCCGATAAGGGGCTGAAAAAAGCACATCACAAGGAATGGTTCCGTCAATATACCGAATAATGCATAATTCCGCAAATCAGACACGCAGTTGTGCTGGGACTTGGGTGCAAGTGAAGCAAAGGTTTACAACATTCTCGAGAGAAATGATACGGTTACGCATCTTTCTCAGGGTCTGTCATCCGCCTTTTAGCAGAATAAATAAATAATCGAGCTAACTTTGTTCGGTGTCTTCTACCGATAACCGTCAATACGAAAATACGATACGGCACCGGCGTATGCGCGGGCTAGCTAAGCCCCTTACAAGAGAGGTATCGAGCAGATGACACAAGGTGGATATCCCAGCCCAAGAATTTTCGGGTGCATGCAGCTTTTCGTAAGTCTGGTGCCTGTGAAAGTAACCGACTTTGTGGCTTCCCTGTGGCCATGGACAGGTCAGCACTGGACATTGCGTCGTACCATGGCGATGTGCTTAGGTTACTGGCAGGCGAACATGTAGCCACTCGACCCGTCATTGGGGATCACATGTGGGCATACGTCAAGGGTCTGATGATCAGGTTTGTAGGCTGTCGGGTACGAGAATGTATTCCCGCAAGAACAGTGAAAGAACACCCAGCACTGACTATAGGTTCTAGGTATCTGCTTTTCTATGAACACATACCCTAACAGTACAAGCAGAAAATACTCTATTTGCACCCAATTCGCCGTCTCTCAGACAGCAGTCCCATCGCTCACTAACAACACGATTTACAACTTACGCAATTTCCTTACTTGTGTTGTAGGTCTTGTATTTTGACCGATGATTAAATATAACAGATTATCCTCATATTGTGGGGTATGTGGTTGGCGAATGTGGGGTGCAAGATGAGGTTGCTATCAGCCGACAGTAATCTGGATAATGAGACTTCAAGGCAAAACCAGCGTGGCCGAGATCTTGGCTTCAACATCCACAAAAAGCTTAATAGACTTCAACAATAATGACTTGGGATCGGATACCATCGATTCGTGAATACGCACAACGCTCACGATGGCACTCTACAGCGTCCTTCTCACCACCCTCGCGCTTACGGTGAGCTCCCGAGCTACACTGAACTCACGACAAGCCTCCACTATCACTGTAGATCTAACAAAGACCTATCAAACAATCGATGGATTCGGGATGAGCGAAACTTTCCAGCGCGCAAACCAGATGCACGCTCTTTCCGAATCCCTCCAACGCTACTCCCTCGACCTCCTCTTCAATCGCACATCCGGCGCCGGCTTCTCGATCCTACGCAACGGCATTGGGTCATCTCCCGATTCTAGCTCCGACCACATGGTCTCCATCCAGCCCAAGAGCCCTGGAGGCCCTACCGCGGCACCCAAGTATGTTTGGGACGGGAACGACAACAGTCAAGTCTGGGTCAGCACTGAGGCAGTGAAAATATACGGCATCCCAACGATCTACGCGAACGCATGGAGTGCACCCGGTTACATGAAAACCAACAATAACGACGCGAATGGCGGTACACTCTGTGGTGTCTCTGGCTCCACCTGCTCTTCGGGGGATTGGAAACAGGCGTATGCGGACTACCTCGTACAGTATATTACTTACTACGGGCAAATTGGCGTAAATGTCACTCACTTGGGGTTTCTGAACGAACCGGATCTTACTACCAGCTATGCCAGTATGAGAAGTAACGGGCAGCAAGCTGCGGACTTTATCAAGGTGTTGAGGCCGACGTTAGATAAGGCGAATTACACGGCTGTGAAGATAACTTGCTGTGATGCGGAGGGTTGGAGTAGTCAGAGTGGAATGATGGGTGGATTGAGTTCTGTCGATAGCCAATTGGGGGTTGTCACTGCACAGTAAGGCCTCCACTTCTCACTACTTTTTATCGAAACCACCAATCTAACTGACGCAGCTCCTACACCTCCCAGCCAGGTTCCCCAATCAACACGAAACACCCCGTCTGGCAGACCGAAAACGCAGACCTCCAGGGCGCCTGGGCAACGGCGTTCTACTCCAACAACGGCGCCGGCGAGGGTCTAAACTGGGCCACCAAAATCTACGATGCGCTCGTCAAAGCAAACGCTTCCGCGTACCTCTACTGGGTCGGCATACAAGGTGGCGCTACGAACAGCAAACTGGTCCGCATATCCGACGACAAAAAGTCCGTCATCCCATCCAAACGTCTCTGGGCATTTGCGAACTGGAGTAGACATGTCAGGCCGGGTGCTGTGAGGGTCGGAACGAGTGGTGGGCCATCAGGGGCGAGAGTTAGTGCGTTTAAGAATGTTGATGGAATGGTTGCGGTGCAGATTATCCAGACGGGGACCGGGACCGGAAGTGTGACGATTCAGGTTGGAGGGTTTGTGGCGGGGGGTGCGAAGGCTTGGCTGACTGATAATACGCATGATTGCGATGCGCAGGCTGCGAATGTGAGTGAGGATGGAGGGAGTGTTACTGCGAATGTTCCTGCTAGGAGTATGGTTACTGTTGTGTTGGAAGCTAAGGAAGTAGCGAACTAGTCATCGTTAGTCCGAGTGAATGCTAGCCAAACTACCAGCAGAACGAAACTAGAGCATTCTCTGAGCCTTGGTGACTCGCCATGAATACATAGTAAAGAGACTTTGTTGTTTTATACAAGCCTGGAAAAGCTTCTCCAACGTCGTGAACATGGCCTGGAGTTTCAGAGACAGTCGCACACCTTCCGTTATTACGTCGCTAAACCCATGTGATGGTCCGAGCGTCCGTTACTTCCACGACTACTTCCGATCGCGACCTCCAGATACCCCGCACGCCACCCTCAACCTCCATACTCTCAGCAGCTTTTCCAAGTCATGGCCGAAAAGGGCCTCTCCGCGCTCCCCATGGAGCTAGTCAGCCAGATCTGTCTTGATCTCTCGGAAGAGGACATCCACAGACTCAGGCTTACTTGTAGGCCGTTGGGCCAGAAGACGTCACATGCCTTTTACACCACCCATTTTAGAACATCGGCTTTCATGATCACTCGAGATAGCCTGCAGACGCTGGTTCGTACCTGCCAGGCGTGCACTGATAGTTCTGTGGATAGATGTTTGCTGACTTTCCAACTTGCAATTCAGGTAGACTTCTCCAAGAAACCGCAGATTGCCGGCACAATCAAACAATTGAAACTGGTGTTGGTGACTTTCCCCACCGCGGAGAAGGTTTGTAAACTCCAAGCACAATGCAGGTTGGGCACTACCTGGGCACGCAGCTATGCGATAGTGCCGCCCAAGACAACGTGCCCTATCATATCTGTGCATGATATTTGCTGAGGTTGCATTGAATCTAGGCCAGACTCGACGGGAAGACCTCTGCCGCCGAGCATCTTGAAGAGGCTTCTGCTGCGCTTAGCTTGGATGAGGATGGTTCATCTAAACATCTGAAAGAACTCTCCCAGAAGCGCGTGCGGGCTCGACGCAGAATGTAAGTAGCCCGTAATACAGACAGAGTACTGTTTATCTGGCTATAAAATAATACTATGCTTCGGTCTCAGGCGTGGCACCATGATGCCCTCTAAATGAACCTTGCTGACTCTGACCTTGAATTCTAGGTATGGCTGGAATCAACAAGACCAGAATCTCTTACGCACGACTGGTGTAGATGCAGACCTGCTAACCGAAGCACTACTCAATTTGACCGCTCTAGAGAGCATTGCTACTTGCGCCATTTACGATCCCGATATGAAACCACCGTGGGGGCTCCGGAAGCTGGTCAACGAACTGGGCATGCGGCCTAGCACCTCACATCTACATTCAGCGAGGTACATGCTAAAGACCGTTCAAGAAGCCAACGAACGGACAGTCTTCGCTGCGCATAGTGTCGGTGTTGTGCTAGGGGCCATCTCCCGAAGTGGAATCAAGCGTGTGTACTACATCCTGAAGTCCCAAACTTTGCTAATAGTAAATGTTCCAGTCAAGGACACGTTAAGTATTGATGGCGCTCCCGGTGATCTGTCCTTCTCGAAGACACCAAGCTCACGCAAGCTAACGCCGACATCGACACCGGCAAACACGTTTGCGGAGAGCCAAATCGAGAGCTTACCATTCTCGGACCTGAAGAGCTTCGACATATTCTTGGATGGAAACTACCGAAGGTATCTAGATCGAATTCTACGCCGAACCCAAACACACATTGAACGCATTGAAATGCCGTGGCTTCCCAAATACTTCCCCACAATGACTTCACTCCAATATCTTTGTATCCGCGCGGGCAGACCAGTAAGTAACTCCCTGGCGCATATTACACTATACTTAGGGTTATACCTGAGACGTGAACTGAAAGAACTCTGGAGCATTGCTAACTTTGTAACTCCCGATTATAGGCTTTATTCCACGAGTGGCGCGAAAAGACGATTGTGTTCAAACAACTTCGCGGTCTGCGCCTCATCCTGGGGACACAATTTGATGTCCAAGATATAGTGAGTCGATTCCAGATCTTGAATTATTTCGGAAGATATACTGACATTACCTTTTAGGTGACGGTCATTGTCGCGCATCGAGATACGTTGGAACGCTTCACCGTTGGAGACTGCGTGCTGTTCAACGGAAAGGCGTTGCATATGTTGCACGCTATGTTATCGATGCGTTCTATGCTTGAAGTTCAGATGCCTAATCTGCCAAGTATTGGGAACGGGATGACTCCGCCTAGCTGGGATTACTGGAATACCGCAGTGAAAATTGCTGTGGAGACCCCAGAAGAGTTCCAGGCTGAATTGTCCACGGTACTCGGACCGTATGTATAGTGACTCATAGTGAGCCTGATCGAGGTTCAAACTCGATTTCTATGGGTTCTGGCACCTGGGAGGTACTTTGAGGTATGGTAACCAGAGTGCATATCTTTGGACATAGACTTTGAATATTCGGCCAGAGGTGGCTAACAATGTTCAACACCTAGACAAAAACGGGGCACAGCTACTTAGGTACCACATGTACTTCCCACTCGGCGCCAAATCCTCCCTGTACCCTTACCCTTTTTTCGGAATCCCCGATCGGCCCCGCAGCACTTGATACCTCCTTCGACAACATACCTTTCTTCTCACCGTTGTTCAAATACCCCAAAAAGTTCACAGACGTGTCAATATACTCTCTCAAAGCGACTCTTCCATCCAACGTTGTCTTGGTCGCCAGCTTCATAATCCAAGGAACAATGAGCGGAGCATCGGTACACGACGGATGCGCAGATCCTTTCAAGGTCATGAACCACCCCATCCCCGTGTTTTCCACTAATTTCCTCACGACTTCGAAATGTTTCCCTTGGCCGTAGAATTCGACTTGCTTCTCTGTCCATTCGCCACTTTGCATGACCAATGTCGGCAATTCGATCTTGTCGTTCAACGGCCCAGATCCCTTTCCTGGGTCCAGCATCATTGCACCATTGATCGGCATTTTCGTATTTGGCGCGTTTTTGAGAGCTTGCAAGGCTCCTGTTGCGCCGTACGAGTGCCCGGCTACGGTAACGGCGGACATGTTTAATCGATCTTTGAATCCTGGTAGCGCAGACTCTGGGGAAGCGGGTTTGAGATTGATTGTTTTCTCGGATCCCTGATTTAATCGGTCGAATAGTCGGATTGTTTCTTGAATCTCGGCTTCACGGAAATTCAGTTGCGCGGTCTTCAAATCTTCGGTCGTCATGGGCGGGTCAGATCTGAGGGCGCAACCTGCTTAGCTACTTTCTAAGACGTATGCGTGCATGTAGGTTATGGAATGAAAAAGACTCACGTCAAATCCTCCAGACTCAAGTGCCAAACAAAGCTCTCTTTCGCATCGGGATCATGAACAATACTTCCCGGTCCGCTCCCATCTCTATGCTCTACAGCCGCAACGACGTACCCATGACTCGCGATACTCCCAAGGTAATGTGAATAGCTCTGAGACATGCCAGCCATTCCATGCGTGAATACTACCAACGGGAGTTTCTCCATCTTCTTGCCCAACTTGGGTCCCTTTCCTACTTTGACGTCACGGAGTTCAAGCACTTCCTCAACGTGCTCTGAATGTTTGGGTTTGCCACTCTTCCTCAGCTTGGTGAGGACATTTCCTGAACCGTCGACATCCGGGAACGCTGATGATAGAACCGGTGCATCGACAACGCCTGGAATTACAGAGCCAGATCCAAAAGCCCAAAGAAAGAATGTCGCAAGGGACTGAAGAGGAGGCCAGTGAATCCCAATCAACCTGGCATACCCCGTTCCTATCAAGCTAACCGGTTGCGGCAACCACGGTCGCGCCCATGGCTGCGATGGCAAAGGCGGTAGAGACGACGGATAGTACAATGTTACCGCTAGTGTTTCCAACTCGAAAGCTTTTGCGCCCGTCTCTTTTATTGTTGCGGCATGTATTGTGCGGCGCTCCACAGCGGTTTCGAGATCGAGGATGCCGACTTCATAGTCGCCGGTGTAGGGCGGAAGGGGCGATGTGATGGGTGTTAGGGATATTAAGAGGAACAGGAAGAGGATGGTGGCGGAACTGAGGACTAGGAAGTTGCGGGAGAGGCCGAGCATGCTGGATGCTGGGGTGGTCAGTGGAAAGGAGAGTGAAAGGGGTGACGGTCGCTGGCGATGACGTCGGCTGCGTCCGGAAGTGCTCGGAGGGAAATCGGATTTGATTGGCTGGAATGGTGACTAAGCGGAGACTCGAGGACGCCCAGGAATACAACTCTTTCCTTGCAACAACTTGAATGCTCGAAACTGATCCCTGTCTCCCGTATAGCATTACCACCGGCGGCACTGTCTGCGTATTGCCTCGATCAATAATCGTAGCATTTTCTGCCTGTCAGGCTATGGCAAGATGGAGTCGGACCACCTATGACATATGCCCAGAGTTTCCGTCCGAGACAATGCAGGAGGGCGACGGCCAAATGCAACCCCCTCAACAGCGTGTCTTCATCACACCGATCCCGTATGCAGCATGCATATCGCATCGAACTTGCACGCGAGGATCTGGGGACCTAATGTGCTAAGCTGCCAGGCACAGGTCTAGACACTTGAGACCCCTTCGAAAAGTAGAGCCATTACGTCATGGGGTCGATGACCACACTTTCCTCACACTACCACCATTACTAGGTAGTAACGTTATCGCCGCTACGCCCACCACGCCGAACCGCACATTGCTCCATCGCCGTAAAGTGAGCCGCACCACGGCATGGAGAACCTCGATAAGCTTACCAGGACGGGTATCTCGATATTCGACCTCAACTCGGAGCATTTGGCGGCGAAGAATTTCGCAGAGACGCCCCTTGGCCCGCGCGAACAATGGCCCGCCGCCCTCAAATGCCTCGTCAACAGCTGCGTACTGCCCATTCCGCATGCCGCCGCCCTCTTCTGGGGGAGCGACCTGGCTATCGTGCACAATCTGGCGTGGGGGAAGGCGAGCGGCAACCTCGACGGACAGGGAAGCAGGGCCTATGACAGCTACTCCGATTCGGCCCTCAGTTCGCTGAAGACATCTATCCGAGGTCGTACGGTCAAGGTAGGTGAGAACTTGCCGTGTCCTCACATCCTCGCTGTAGGCTGATCCCCCCCCTCCAGCCTCCAAGTTCTTCTTCGAGAACGACCCCGGCAATACCCCCGAATCTCAGCTGCTGCTTAGCACTGTATTAGACGAAAATGGAAAGCGACAGGGTGTGCTTGTGCAATACATCGACGCCATGTCGAGCGAAAAGCACATGGCTCTTTCAGGCCTGGACGAACTGGCGGAGAAGCATCCCGCCCGCCATACCGAGAAAGAGATGCCGTCACAGCAAACACACGCAGCAAGAAATACACATGCTGTCGACTCGCAGCAAACGAGACTGTTCCAGCTGTTCGCTGAACTGCTTCCCAACGGTATGTGAATATGCATTGAGCCTCGGTCGGGGGCAGTACTAACTACAACCCAGGCCTGGCCATTCTCGATGCTACTTGCGATGCCATTTTCGTCAACGACGGCTTCTTCAAGCTTACCACGAACCGAGGCAAAACCGATTTCCGCGCCTGGCCTGAGTCGATCCACCCCGGTGACTACGAAAGCGTGATGAGCGCCTACCGCAAGGCCTTCCGGGACCGCGAAGAGCTGCGAATAGAATTTCGATGTGCCGCTGATGCGTTTGGCGAGGAGGGCGAATGGAGGCTCTTCCTCTTCAAACCGTTATCGAGCGATCCCGAAGCCGGATACATCTGTGCGGTGATCGACATCACCGAGATCAAACAAGCAGAAATCACGCAAGAGAAGGCAGCGATCGAAGCGCGGGAGCGTAAAGAACAGCAGGAACGCTTTGTCGACATGGTGTCGCACGAGATTCGAAATCCGCTATCCGCTGTTCTCCATCTGGCTGAAGAGGTGAAGGACCTATCACAAGACATATACAACAAGCATAAGGATTTGCGCGAGAAGATGAATGAGATCCTGGATGCCGCTGATACCATTCTGCTGTGCGTGTCTCATCAGAATACCTTGGTCGATGACATTTTGTCCTTCTCGAAACTCGATTCCATGATGCTTACATTAGTGCCTAGAGGTAAGTAACTAGTTTTTACAGTTGTTGCTGTGGCTAATTCAACGTAGAGGTGCGTCCCAAGTGGGAGTTTTCTACCGCACTCAAGGTCTTCAACAGCGAGTTCAAAGCAAAACAGATCAAATTTCACTACGCCATGGACTCGTCTTATTCGGACGCTAACATAGACTACGTCATGGCTGACCTGAACAGAATGAAGCAAGGCAAGCACGCAACCGACCCTTCCACTTGATCCTCGCTAACCTGCAAAGTGCTCGTAAATCTGATCACGAACGCTATCAAGTTCACTGCGAAGAAGGATGGTGACAGAAACATCACTGTTTCTATGGGTGCCTCGCACGATAGGCCTACATCGTATCCTCCAAACCTCATCTTTTTCTCGCAGGAGGATCGTGAAAGCAAATTTCACATTGACAGTACCATGACCAGCGACTGGGGGTCCGCACCCGTCGTTTATCTTATGGTGGCAGTCAGGGATAATGGAATTGGCATCAATACAGATGGCCAAACAAAACTGTTCGAAAGATTTCGGCAAGCAACACCAAAAACACACGAGAAATACGGTGGTTCGGGATTGGGTCTGTTCATTTCACGCAAATGTAAGCAATTGTTATTTTGCCACGAGTCTGGCTGACCATCATATAGTGTGCCAACTGCATGGAGGAGATATCGGTGTATCTTCGAAAGAAGGCCAAGGCTCTACCTTTGGGTTTTTCTTCAAAGCCCGTTACTCCAAAGATCCTACCGATGGCAGACCGTCTATGCGCGCCAGGGGCAGCTCGGATAGTTCTAACACGCGCACACCTACGACTCGACCATCATATAGTCGCACCAACTCGTCACTCCAAGGCATCCAAGAATCATCTCAACTTATGCCAGAGCGCCCAGGTCCTACACCGCACACATTATCAAGCTATAGAGGCGTCAATATCGAGGATATCGACGAATCGCTCCTGGACCCGCCCATCGAGTCGAATACCGATGCTCACCCGTCGGCTGCTAAAGACAGTCGATACAGTGAAACGAAAGCAGTGGCTGAGGAGGTAGAGGATGCCACGCCTGTGGAAGATAGTGAAACGAAGTTATCGGATCTGACGCAAGGAGAAACTGACCGGCAAGCTGAGAAGGTGACAAGACCAAGGAAACCCGAGGGCCTTGATGTTCGCCAGACGATTCTGCTGGTTGAGGATAATTTAATCAACCAAAAGGTTTTGCGGCGACAGCTCCATGCTAAGGGCTTCGAAGTTCGTATACCACTTTCCCAGGACTTTTGAGAGAGGAAAATACTGATGCTGCGCTCAGGTATTCGTTGCGAACAATGGTCAAGAAGCCATCGACGCCGTCGCCGAGCGCGGAAAAATACACATGCCTAGTAACCAAGGCGAGGCGCACAACTATTTCGACTGCATACTCATGGATCAAGAGATGCCGATAAAAGACGGCAATGTAGCGACGCAAGAGATTCGTGAGTTACAGAAACTGGGCAAGGCGGGAAGGAGTCCGATACTGGGCGTGAGTGCGAATGTGAGGGAGGCACAGACAAGTACCATGTTGGAGGCGGGCATGGATGCTGTTATCAGTAAGCCGTTCAAGGTGGATAAGTTGGTGGAAAGGATCAAGGAGTTGCTACCGACAGCGGGGAAGGGTCGGAAGTGACAATCAAGAAGTTTTCAAGGAGCTACGCGTTGCATTGCATGGCCTTGGAAGTTTGAGATATGGGTACAGGACTTGTTAGGGAAATGAGGGATTGCGTCATTGTTAAATGCAGGACCGGACTGAAGACATGGATGGGGTAAAAAGTGATTGGGGCATTATATCCTTTGATAATGTAGTATAGAGTAATAGTATTGCCTAACTCTATCCAACAATTCCCCTGGTCCACTTCCTCTCCAACGCAAGGCGACTATCCCTTTCATTTACTTGCTAGTAGTACTACTCGTCCGAATGGCCCCATCAATCTCAACCACACTCCCATTCATGTACCTCGCCTCCTCACTAAACAAAAACGCAACAACATCGGCCACCTCCGCAGCCGTCCCCAACCTCCCCAACGCATTCCCATTAACCATTCTCTCAACCGCTTCCCCACCCGCAACAATGCCCGCATTCGACGGCGTGTCGATGTACCCCGGACATACGATATTCGTCCGTATCCCGCGCGGCCCGAGCTCCAACGCCATGCACTTGCTGAACCCGATGAGGCCGTACTTGGTGGTACAGTATATGGATTGCTGGGCCGAGGGGCGTAGACCGCTGATCGAACTCACGTTTACGAAGGAGGCGTTGGGCGCGAGGTGAGGGATGCAGGCGCGGGTTATGTTGAAGACTCCGCCTAGGTTGACGGAGATGAGGCTTTGGAAGTATTCGTCTGTGGTGTTTTCTATGGGGATGCTGGTGGGGTTTATGCCGGCGCAGTTGAAGATGTGGTTTAGGTGGTGGAACTTTTGGACTGGGATGGGGAGGGGGTTAGTTGGGGGGGATTTTGGTGGGGGTTGGGGGGATGGGATGGAATGGGATGGGATGGATGAGTTTATGGCGGGTGATGTATGGAAGTTTTACCGGTCGTTTCTACGAATTGGATGACTTCCTTGTTCGAGGATACGTCGACGTCTTCGATGAAGCGCGGGACGGGGGATGCAGAACAGAGCTTCGAGGTTTCTTCCAGAGTGTCGTAGTTTTTGTCGCAGAGGGCGAGGGTGGCGCCGAGAGAGGCCATTTTTATGGCGGTTGCGCGCCTGGGTGGGTTAGTTTGCTTGACTGGTGTTTGGCTGGGTTGTGGAGAAGGGGTTGGAGGTAGATGCTGGAGTTGGGGTGCATTGGGGATTGCGATGGGTTGTTTGGTTTGGGGTAAGATGGTATGGTATAGTGTGGTATAGTGTAGTATGATGATTGTATGGGGAGGAGGATTACCGCACCCAATGCCGCTGCCCGCGCCTGTTATGAGGACGACTTTGTCTTTGAAACTGTAAACCATTTTGGCAACCCCCGTATCGACGATGCAAAAGATGAGTGGGAAAGCAAGAGAAGAGTATACGTTGATGTTTAAGAATACGTAACTTTTACGAAGCTTGGGAAGTGTGTCGGAGATGGAGTGGGTTTTGGTTGCTGCTGTTATACTGCGAGGGGAAAGTGGGGTGAAGTGGGATGAACGGTGCTAAGTGGAGTGTACCTTAACTCCGTGTACATATCTTATCGTTAAGTTAAGGGTTTCAAAACCACGGCTGGAAGCGGAAAGCTGGATTTAATGGTCCCGCGTTGATAGAAATACCTCTGATGATTACTGGAGCGAAAGTCAAGACATGATGACTAAGCATATACACGCTAGTCACAGCCCCGAAGAACCTCCGCGCTCCGCAACAACCCAAAAGCTTCACAACCACCCCCTTCAACAACATCACACACACCATGGCCGAAGTACAATCGCCCCCGCCCACCACGGCGCCCGTCGCCGACATCGACCTGACCTCTTCCTCCACCGATCCCTCCACCTCCCTCGTCCCTACCGTCACACCCTCGGGGGAGCAGGTCATCATAACAACCAACGCCGAAGGCAAAAAAGTCAAGAAGATAATCCGCCGCAAGCGACGTCCCGCACGCCCCCAAGTCGACCCAGCGACGTTCAAAACCGAGGCGCCACCAGCAACGGGCACAATCTTCAACATATGGTACAACAAATGGAGCGGCGGAGACCGCGAAGACAAGTACCTCTCGCAGACGGCCGCACAGGGACGCTGCGACGTCGCGCGCGATAGCGGATACACCAAAGCGGACAAAACGCCCGGCTCCTACTTCTGCCTGTTCTTCGCGCGGGGCGTGTGTCCCAAGGGCGTGGACTGCGAGTACCTGCACCGGCTGCCCACAGTGACGGACATGTTCCCGTCCAACGTAGACTGCTTCGGGCGCGACAAGTTTTCGGATTACCGCGACGACATGGGCGGAGTGGGTACCTTCCAGCGACAGAACCGCACGCTGTACATCGGCCGCATCCACGTCACCGACGACATCGAAGAGATCGTAGCGCGCCACTTTGCCGAATGGGGCCAGATTGAGCGGACGCGAGTGCTCACAGCCCGCGGTGTGGCCTTTGTGACGTACATGAACGAGGCGAATTCACAGTTCGCGAAAGAGGCCATGGCGCACCAGTCGCTAGACCACAGCGAGATCCTAAACGTGCGCTGGGCGACCCAGGACCCGAACCCAGCAGCCCAGAAACGCGAGGCCCACCGCATCGAGGAGCAGGCCGCCGAAGCGATTCGCAAAGCCTTGCCCGCATCGTACGTAGCCGAGATTGAGGGTCGCGGCAAGGACGCCGGAGAAGCGAAGAAGAGGCGGAAGATCGAGGGCGGGTTCGGACTACAGGGCTACGAGGCGCCAGATGATGTGTGGTTTGCAAAGGAGAAGGCGGAGTGGGAGCAGGGAAGACAACCAGGTGCCCAATTGGCCATTGAAGGCGGCGGTGAAGCGCAGGATGATGGTGCAGAGGATCCGACGTACGGACTCGTGCAACAGCAGATCCCCGCCCAGAACAGTAATAGTATACTGTCTGGCTCGACGCTTGCTGCGCTCAAGGGTTATACGGCGAGCACCACGACGGCGAAGAAATCGGCGCCAGCTGCGGGATTAGGGTCTTTGGTCGGGTACGGTAGTGATGATGATAGTGATTGAGAACGCATAGATTGAGTAGTAGCAGCCCATCTATCTATTCATCTATTTACATGAAAGAAAGAAGGTTTGGTTTGTACGGGGAACAACTTGTATCATATATTCTTATACATTGGCATGCATGACATGGCATGGCATGGCTTGGAAAAGTTAAGCACGGGTTAGCGTTAGTTAGCATGTGGGGGGTGGGAGGAAGAAAGAAGAGGGAGTGGTATATATGGTGAGGCGTTTGGGAATAGTAAGAATGTTAATGATACCCCAAGTCATATCATATCATATGGGAACTTGAATCAAACAGTTCGTTTCATATCCTTTCCCTGTCTCTCTTGTCTCATCAATCATTCGTTCGTTCGTTCATTCATTCATTCAGCCCCAAAGAAAACCCTCGGTAATCAATCAGTCGATCAATCAATGAACCAGCCCAGACCAAACCAAAGCGATGGTGAGTATACAAAAGGAAAGGAAACAGCGAAAAGAATCTCCAAAAAAGCCCCGCAAACCCCGATACCAAAAAAACAACATCCCCAACCTTCCCCTCCACCAGAACCAAAGAATGAATCATTCCAAAACAAACAGCACCACTCAACCCTCAAATATCACAAACCCCATCCCTAACCCTCCCCTCAAAACTAATAACCCCAAACCTCTTCCCCCTCCCCTCCCCATCCTCTTTCCGCACACCCCCCTTGCCCAAATCCTCGCCCACACTCTCCTCCCCAGCCTCCTCCCCAACATCCTCCAACCCCCTAAACAACCTCCTCGCAGCCCCCCACTCCCCCTCGCCCGCCTTCCCACACCCAAACGCACACAAGCCCCTCCCACAAGGTCTCCAAAACCTATACTCGGCAACCTGCGCCTCATTCAACGGTTTAACAGCCAAGAGGCCCGAGTCCGGGGAGCGGTTGGAGGTATACGACAGCATTGTGTTTTGCGGGGAGATGGGTGACGTGGTATACGTTTCTAGGCCGTTGGAGATGGAACGGGATTGAGTTTGTAGGGGTACGTTTGTGTTGATGGAGATGTGGGGTTTGGGTTTTGTTGGGGAGAGGTAGGGGGGGTTGGGGATTGGGTGGCTGTGGGTGGGTGAGGGGTTGGGTGAGGAGGTGAAGGGGGGTGGTGTGGGTGGGATGTTGTTTGGTGTTGTGGTTGAAGGTATACCGCACGAGCTTGGGGTGGATAGGGACCACGCAGTTGGCGAACCGAATTTCGCCATCGATGTCGGATCCATTTGAGAGAATGGAAGTCCCTGGAACGCCTGTTTCCCGATCATGTTCTTCATCATGGCAGTTCGAGGACTGGATGCTCTAGGCGGGCTCGTCGGACTCAAAGATGCGCCGGACACGCTCGTAGGCGGACTAACGATGTGGGTTGTCCCGATCTTGGCCCCAGGCACAAAGGTCATGTTATCCCACGCTGAGCTTGCACCAGATACGTTTTTCATGCCATTGTCGGTAGGGGAGGTAGACGAAAGACCCATAGAGGCAGCGTAGTGTTCGTAGCCGTGGGACACGCACCGACGCGAGGGTCCGCACATTTCGGAGCCATCGATGCTCATGGGGCTCGATACCATGATGGCGGGACTGCCAGGTCGAGGCGTTGGTACATTATTGTTGCTTCCGGCTTCGGATGCAGGGGACGGGAAGGTAGCTTTTGCATCGAGTGTGGGCGAGAGCGGTGTTGGGTAGCCTGGGTATCGGCGTCCCACATCAGTAAGCAAGGAGAGCTTCGCGTTCTGTAAATTGCTGATCATGCTCATCGACGGCACGGCAGTGTGCATTCCAACCATGTTGAGGACAGGAGCGTTGCTGATACCATCAGGTCCAAATGACAGACCCGTAGCTACCGAGCTTGGGCCGTCGAAAGACGACACATGAGACACCTGACGCGAAGGATGCGCGTTGTAAAAGTTGTTTGTAGGAGACGATGGGAGGTCTTGGAACAAATTGTTGGTGTGACGGTGGCCGCCCCTGAGATTAGTGTGATAGAAAGAACCATCGAACGAAATGGGGCTACCGCCGCTGCTTGATCCAGTGGAACAGCCCTCGCCAGTGACGCGACGGAGTGCTTGAGCAGTGAGAGGATTGATGGTCTCCGAACGAGCAAAACGAGCATCATCAAGAATCCACAGACCGCCGTATTGCTGCCACGGAAAGTTCCGAAGAAAGTGGTCTTCGGGGTATACGTCGTAGCCGAGCGTGCGGGAGCGGAAGAAGACGTAGAGAAAACGGCAGTCGGGAAATTGGCGAAGGACCTGAAAGAATTATTTTTAGCAAAGCTAAAAAACGAGAAAGTGTGAGGATAAAATGGAAGAGAAGTGAAGTGAGAAATTGTTGCTTGAAATGGTGCTACATAGCCGTGAAGTGCAGGGTATCTATGTGAATATGAAGTGCTATAATGCTTGGACAGGACTTGGGTGGAGATGCTCATACATCCCAAGCAGGAAATAAAGGCGGATGTGCTGTAAGCCTATATAATAGTCAGCCCCTAATTTCTTCTCACAGCATCAATTTTACTCACCGAAGAATTTCATAAGCAGCATACTTCTTCAGCTGATGCGGTAGACGTCTGTAGCATTTCATGACCTCCGGTCGCGATGTCCTGATGTTCTTTCGTCCAAGCAAACGATGCATCGCCGGGCTAGTATTGAACATCGGATCGAAAACGACGAGGTTGGTAGCACCGTCACGACGACGCTCAAAGCCGACGATGGTGAGAGAGTGGCCGGGATGCTGAAGATAGATGGGCGGGAGGAGTGTCTTGTAGACGTTGGAACCATCGCTAACAGCGGCTTGGTCGAAGTAGGCTTCGACGGCACTCATGAGCATGTTATGCGCTTCGTAGGAGCCGTTGGGCGCATCGCAGAACTGTTCAACGGCGCAGTCGATCTGCGAACTGAGGAAAAATGCTTGGGCCTTAATCATTGTTAGTGATTAAAAAAAAAGTAAGGTCTGGTACGCGTACCTCTGGAGTACCAATGTACTTCCTGGTATCGCGGATACCACCGGTCTGCGCCCTCGCAATGTCGTTGATTCCCTTATCCCAGGCCCTCTCGATGAGGTCCTGCAGTTTCAATATGCCCGGCGTACGACCCGGAAGCTCCTTATACCCCTGGGCCTTTGCACCCTGTATGTAGGAGACGAGCATCTGTATATTACGGTAACCGCAGAAGCCGCCCTCCTTGGGCGTCTTACCGATATGAAGGGTTGATGGGTGGCAATAGTAAGCTTCTTTGACGGAACGGTCTAGAGCTGATAACTGGGCTAGAATAGGAATGAGGCCAGGTGTTTCGTTCTGCACCTGCTCTTGCTTGATAAGGCGGCCGTCGCGTCCGATGCGGTTGATGGTGGTGATCTCTGGGCCGGCCTCAAGCTGGTTGTGCAGCCACCTAGGCATGCGGTCTTCCCAGGCATGGGGGCCGAGCTCAGCGCGCTGCGGACAGTGAGTACATATCAATAGTGCAAGAAGCAAGAGGACTTACACCGAGACGACAGGTGGTGGACGGGGGTTTGATCTTCTTTTCGTGCTTTGTGAAGGGGTTGAAGCTGGCGATACTGCGCGACAGGGTACTCTTCTCGCTGTTCGTCGTACCCGCTCTGGACCTCCTATGTCGTTTCTTCTTCTTCGAACCATCCTCGTTATACTTTGAACTATGATCCGAGGATGTTTGGTTCCCCGACGCAGCAGAGCGAGAAGAGTGCCTGGATGCAGATTCAGCTGCGTACATCCTGGCTTTCGATGAAGATGCAGGGCGTCTAGAATGATATTTCCTAGTCTTCTCGTCAAATGATAAAGTTTCCGCGGCGTGGTAATCGAGATGGTCGTTAAAGTCGTGGAGTGGGATAAGTTCGCAGCAGTCAGGTTCAGTGCACAACACGTTGTTTTCATCTTCATCGGACTCTGACACGCCTTCCCCTTTCACCACGTGTTGTGTCCGAGGGGGAAGTGATGGCGGAAGCGGTTCGGGGTCATCTTTGATGATGAAGGGGGAATCCGTGGTGTGCGCCTGCTCAAAGTGAAGTTGAAGCACCCAGTCATTTTTGGAAGAAACCGTGAAAGTGCATATCGGACATGACAGCATTTCTGTGGAAGTCGCCATGTCTCTGTTGGCAGCCCTGTTGGCAGCGACGGGTGAACAGGCGGGAGGTGGGAAGGAAATCAATGCCAGCTACAAACGCTGTGATACCGAGAGAAGGTGAAAAAGGCCACGGCCGTAGAATATCTCTCAAACTTCAGACTTTATCGAACATATCCAGAAAGTGTGGGCTCAGGGCAGCGTTCCCCCCTAGGTAAACATCCCGTGCGAGCGTGGCCTTTGCTGCTTGCTCCGCTTGCTCCGCTTGTTCCAAGCAAGAGTCCAGTCGTCGTTGCTATCGTGGCTTAACATAAAACAACGGAATTCTAGCGTAGGAGTGGGTAGGTCAGTGTTGGCCTTGTAGCACCAGGTTATTCGACTGAGATCCAGTCACGTGGATAGCGCTAGAACCAATCAACATTATTCTCCGGCTAGCGCGCATCACGTAAGTAAATAAAACTAGCACTAACATGACCAGACACAAACACAGACAGACATCAACAACAAAGCAGCACATAACCCCAAACGTTACTCATTACCCAAAGAAATCCACCAGACATACCTAGTTCCTTTCTCTCAGCCTCAATCTCCAATCTCGAAACCTGAATCCATCCACTTTATTCACTGTACTCGTACTCACCACATCTGCTTATCCAGTCCATTTCACACACGATATCTCCATCCACGTCATCTGCATTATCTCTCTGATTTCTTGAACATAGCTCACTCCACTTCTCAAGCAACATTACATCAGTACGCTGCATTCACATCTGGTTCTCGCGCTAAGCCAAACAATTCATCACGTGCACCCACGAAACAAGACGGCATTATCAAAAAATTCGAAAGCAAAGGAGGGGGAGGGGAAAGATCCCTGTATATTAAGTTCAAGTTAAATATGCCATGATACACTTTTCAACTCCGTAACCAATCCCAATCGATCAATAAAGCATTCAGTCAATCAATCAATCAACTCCTTTCATTCCGTTCCCCATCGCAAAGCGCCTCTCCGAACGACGACGTCGCAATGGAGCTACAAAGTATTTTCGGTGGTACCTAAAAACTAAACTAAGATGCCGGCGGCTAGGAGTGACCGGATGCTGCACATGGGCGTGGGGAAGGTGTTGTTTCTGAGCGCAAGGGACAGCAACGGAAGGGGAGAGGAACGAAGACCAAAAAAGAATTATTTTAGTCCGATATCAAAGCTAAACCCCAAAAATGCTCCTCAGAACCCATGTGATTTCTCGTATAAGAGGAGAGGGAAAGGGAAAAATTATACCCTAGAGGAAAGCGTAGCCGCGCATGCACACGGGAAGCGTTGTGGGGAGCGAGGAGGGAGGGAAGAGGTGATGTGGGGAGTGATGTGTGTGAGACAACACGAAACCGGGATGCCGTGAAGCAACAAACAGAGTGTATCGTGATGCCGGCGTCTAGATCGAAGTGAACGAACCAAAGCCAAAGACTTTCCTAACCATGTCGAACGTGCGAGTGGCGCATTGCATTTAGCTCTGCTTGCACTCGGCAGCTTCCTGCTTCGGTTTTGTGCCATCACCCTGCTGTCGTTAGTACTTGGGGCGGCGGAATTGTCGGCTTGTTAGCTTACCTCGTCATCTGATTCGTCATCCTCATCCCGGTCGTCATCGCTGAGCTCATCCTCGTCGTCATCGTCTTCGTCCTCAAACTCGCCTTCGTCGAAGTCCTCCAGGTTCTCATACTGGAGGGCCTCGCCGGTGAACCAGTCGACGGCGCGGGGGATAAGCTTCTCCTTGATATCCTCACCAAGCTGGTAGTCGAGCTCCAGGCGCTCCTCAATGTCGGAGGAAGCGTCATCGTCGTCAGTCGGGGGCTTGGGCGGGTCGAAGAAGTTGAAGAACGACTCGGTTGGCACGGTCTTCTTGACCACTCGGGTCTGCTTGGTATCTGGCCATGGTTAGCTGTATGTCTGGAGCGGGAAAATAAGACCTACTCTTGTTCCGCTGCTTCTTGCTCTCAACACGCACGGTGAGGTCCTTGCCCTGTTTCCAGTCGACCTTGTCACCTTCGGCGTGGTCATAGATGAAGTCGCCGCCATAGCCGTTCTCCTCCTGGTAGAAATAGGTCTTGGTAATGGTCTTGTTGTTGAAGAAGTCGTTCTCGTCAAACGCGAAGATGAGGCGGAAGCCTGGCCGGTCGAGGTATTCCATGCGCACATCGGTCAGAGACTTCAGGGCGGCCTCGTCCCGGTCGGTGATCATCTCCGCGAGCGAGATCTGGTTCTTCATGGCGCTGAGCCAGAACTCGGGGATACCCTTGACGTCCTTGCCCTCGTCCTTGTTGATGTCCTCCTCCGGCACCGCCTCGTCGTCGTTGTCCTCGTCCTTCTTCTCGCCGACGGTGACCTGCTCGTCGCTCGGCTCGGTCGCACCGCTGACGATGTTCGCACGGTTCTGGTAGAGCGGTGTGAACTTGGCGAAGTACTTCTTCTCCAGCTGCAGGACCTCCTCCTGGAACTCGGCCTCCAGCTTGGAGTGGTCCTTCTGGATGCCCTTGAGGCCGGACACGCGACGGCGGACTGAGGCGGGCAGCGACTCGATGTAGCCGCTGGAGCGGCCGACCAACGAGCCCAGTTTGGCCTGCATCATGGACAGAAGAGCCGGGTTCGCGGCGAACAGACCGGCGGCGTTGCTGATTTCCTCTGTGGGCGACATAATTAGCGGTCAGAAGGACGAGGCGACTGCTCGGGGGCCGGGGAGGGCAGCTGAGGGGCAGCGGCGGAAAATATGAGAAAACATGGCACTCACCTTCCTTGATGCTTGCTACGCCGGGCTGCTGGGCGCGCGACGATATCGGGGCGGCATTTGCGGGAGTGTTTTGCGGCGTGCTGGCGGACGGATTATTATTATTAGCCTTGTGCACCGCGATGGGGTTGTTTGTGGCCGTCATGTTTTCGCGGCGGGAAATTTGAGTGTTGTGGGGTAGGGAACTCACGGAGCGGTCATGGAGTCCGTCTTCTTGCTGCGGATGGGCTCAGACATGGTGGCGGCTAGCTGCAGTGCTTGGGCGTGGACTGTTGAGGAGTGCGGGTGTTGTTGAACGAGTCCCCAGACGTTCAATGCAGACGACGCAGATATTGTCGGCCGTTCAGTAGTCGAGCGAAGGAAAGCGACGGCGCTAGTGTTCGCCCCTCTACGTAACTAGCTTTGGCTAGCGCGGGCGAAGGCACAAGGCGACAGAGAAAGGCAGCGCGAGACAGCGGGAGAGACAGCGGCGGCGGATGCGTGCGACGTTTGTGCGACAGGCGAGGACGGCGAGGGGGAGGACGAGGGCGAGGGGGAGGGCAGCAGCAGGAGGAGGGAGAGAAGCAGGTTCGGTGCTCTTTACCGCCTCTGCGCACGTGTTATGCGCCAACAAGCTCCACGACGGCAGTGCTCACTGCGGCCTGCAGTCTCTCTCTCTCTCACTCACTCACTCACTCACTCACTCACACACACCTCACGGAAGGGCAGGGCATGTCGAAAAACCGTGATGCGCTATCGCCGAACTTGCCCGCCGGAAGGCGCGGCCTCAATACTTCTGTACCTGCCTACTCTACTCTCTACTCTACATACCACTAGATAGGGCCTCCATGGCCAAAAAGGCGACGCCCAACCCTGGTATCTATCCAACGCCAACCCGCGCGCCTGCCAGCCCTGAGAGCTGACGCTGGTGACGCCGGCCTCCGTGTCTTCTAGAACAAAGCGGAGCCATCTAAGAAAAATTCGCACTCCGAGAACGCCGCCGTCGCCATCGCGCCTGCCTTGGCCCGAAAAAAAATTGAAGGCGCGCGGCTTACCTCATGTCACTACTACTGACGGCAGCCTAACTGCTTCAATACCTCTGTATCTTCTTGAGCCGTCTCGTCGCCATTGCCGCGAACCCAGCACAGACCGCGCCAATGAACAGACACACCCCAATCGCATTGGGTCCGTCAGTGCCGTGCTGCTCGCTCGGATCCGTCTCCTTTGCCAGCTCGGGGCTCTTTCCGGGCTCCAGCACAGAAAACACGACCCACGAGATGCCCGTGCCCACAAACTGAGGTAGCGTCGTGTAGAGATTCATAATCCCCAGGTACTTGCCAGAACTCTCGCCCGTCGAGCCCGACGCTTCTTCGGAGCCGTGGTTGAGGTGGGGGAGGACGGGAGACTCGAGTTCGATTGACGACCGGCTGAGATGGCCGTACGAGTGGTTCGACTGGGAGAGCCGGTTGATCTCGACGCCGAGGAACGTAAAGGGCGCCCAGCAGGCGATGGCCCACGAACTGCAGTCTGTCAGAGTCCATAGAAACCAAGTTCCCGAAACAGGCTACTCACATTCCACAAGCTGCAACAATCGTCGTGGCACTTCGCAAACTCGTCACAAACGGCGCCATGATCATAGACCCCCCAAAGATGCAGTGACTGATTGTCCACATGGTGATCAAACTTGGCTTGTACTTCTCAATCTTGGACGCGAAGCTCGCAAGGCCCTGCGGCGGACGCGGAGTAAACCTGTGCTCATGCTTCGCTTCATCCTCGGGACTCCTAACGAAGAACGGCAGCACGACGGACATGACAAAGGTGATGACGGAAAAAGCGATGAGTGCCATGGACCCGATCCTGCCGACCTGTCCAGTGAGATCCGAGTGCACCTTCGCTTCCGCCGGAGCGTCGTAACGAAGGTAGATCTCCCCAACCCAAGTGGTGCTGTAGAACAGAAACGGGAACCATCCAATCCACGCCCAAAACTGGACATAGCAGATCGCTTGGATGCCCCTCGGCAGATCTGTCGCCGTCTTCGCAATAGTCTTCAACACGTGCAGCGGTCCCAGATCTTCCGAATCCTCCATCCCGTCGCTAATCAGCACCCTTTCCGTAACCGCCCAGCTTGTAATACTGATCGTGATGCACAAGCACAGCGCCGCCACACCCGTCAACTGCTTAAACTGCGAATCGCCCAGGAATGGCCCGAATACCTTCTCCAGGTCAATGGCACCAGCCCCGTATCCAAGAAGCGACCCCACTGCTACCATTCTGCTTGCCCAGCTGCTGCCCAACTGTTGTTTCGGTATCGGGAGTGTGTCTACTATGAGCCCTCTACAGCTCCCTTGCACGGCGTTGATCGCAAAGTCGATGCCGTAGATGCTGAAGACGGCGAGAATAACAGTATAGCTCCTGATCGCCTCCTTTTCCGTGACAAACATCTTGACCACCTCCTTTGTCCAGCCGAGCAGCAGTAGGAAGAGCGATACGAGCACTGTCCCAATCACCATGAACGGTCTTCTCCTTCCCCATTTACTCTTCGAGCGGTCCGCGACCACACCAACGATAGGCTGCATGATCAGCCCCGAGAGGGGCCCGGCGACCCAGACGAGGGAGATTTTGGACTTCGTGAGACCGAGTTCAAGGAGGTAGGGTGTGCAGTAGGTCATCTCGACATTCCATGTAATCCTGCATTTCAATCAGTACTGGGGGACGCCAGGGGAAGCGCCTGAGGGCGTACTGTAACCCGACCAGCGACAGCGTGAGCAGTGCCATGCGCATCGACTCGGACGACCCCTTGATTGCCGGTTGACCCAACCATTGCGCCTCAGGCATGCGCGTGCCAGGACCTCCACCGCCGGCGACCATCGTGGGAATTGCTCGCGTGCGAACCTATTCAGTGGTTACGGGGCGCATTGGGCGCTGAATAGGACTCGAGAAAGTAGCGACAGAGGGCAAGGAAAAGGTGTGGCGCGCAAGGGATGGAGCGAAAGAGGAGACACAGAGAGAGAGAGAGAGAAAGGGAGGGCTACCAGTGAATAAGTAAGTAATGTTGCTGTCAGTTCATTTATCGTATCTCGCTCGTCTCGTGGTCTAACCTGAGGGGGCTGAGCCGCAAGGGGATGTGAGCGCTGGGAAACGTCAGCTTCTTGCGTTTCGGCTTGGCTGATTGCACAGGCTGTGGTCTATGCCCTCGCGGATGTATTACAGTGGCAGTGAACATTAGTACACGAAAGGCGGCATTTCAACACCAGGGCACAGACCAAGTACGCCCCCGTATTGTCCGCTTCGGGCCTCACTATCCCGAAACAGATCTGGTGTGCAGATCCACAGTTGCATTGTATCTAGTTGTGTGTCTTACATGAGGACGAATGTTACATGTCTAACAAAACGCATGGTCCATGATTCTCCAAGTTCGGAACCGAGATTGGGGGTGGATAAGGCGGCATGCCCAAAAATACGCGTAATTCCTCCAGACCCTATTCCCCACACCCCAACGCCCATCATCCTTTGCGGGACTTAGCATACCTAATTGTTAGTCATGCTAAGCCTTATATCTTGGTTATCGTGAGTTGTGTCTTGGTTCTGTAAAAGTCGTACGAATGTTAGTCATCCCAAGCTTTATATCCGGTCCTGATAAGGTTGACATGTGAGACTACATATCTAACATGCCATGTCATTTAAGCCCGGATGTCGAAGTTTGATACGACTCACGGTCTGAATTCTGAGCCCTAGGTGAGTGAGATCCATGATAGGCCGGGAGTAGAATCTGTAAGCAGAGTGTGCCAAGTATTGCATAACTGCAAGTACCTGCTGTTGCCCTAACATTACCGTAGTTACGTGAGCCGGGGTCGAGGATATAACCACGAACTGAATGGTGGGTGCGATTGGGATATTCTTCCATCCAGTAATTGGCTCCGCGCAAAACATGATCCTGATAGTCAAAGCGCAACAAGGCCCATGCGGGAAATCCTCTGAATCCACATTAGGCAGCTTCAAGGTCGTGACGAGACCAGGAATTACATGGGAAGAGGCTGGCTACCACATTCATAGTATTTTCACGCAGTATAAGCCGCACGCTGGATTTGATCGTTTTCGATTGATCATTGGGAGGAATTCTTGATGCTGTCATCGCCATAGTTTTCCGAAAAGCCATGACACCGTTAAGCAGCCCGAGCAAGCCATGTGAATCATCCCAAGCATGAGTCCTCCCCACTCATATTTTGCTCCGCTGCGAGTATGCACTCGTCACTACTACTCCATTGCCACCTCCCCAAGTCTGACCGAAGGAAATTATATCGAAGAAGGGTAAAGCATGACGCGGACGGAGGCACCCTACGGCTGTTAGCATGGCCACCGGTGCATCGGTTCGGCGATACGTACGAAGGTCTTGGGCGGGAGGTTGGACCTGAACTTGGCGCGGACGACACCGCTGTTTCCTGTTTTGGGTCAGTTCTGGCTCCTCTATCCAATTGTCGAATTGTGTACGAACCGTGAGGACGGGTGACCTTTCCCCAGATGACCCTGATGTTGGAACCCCGTACTGATCGCTGAGCGCGGTAGACGTAGGCTACGCGCTTACCAGCATACCATTGTGCCGCATCGCTGGTGTCGACGCCTTCGAGCTTGAGGAGGGATGTGCCCGGGGTGGTGATTCGCTTTCCGCGCTGGTAGGAAATGTGCTTTCCCTTAACGTAGACTGCGAAGCGGAGCATATATTAGCAATGCGTTCGATCCCGAGGCGCACCTCGTCGTCGCAACCGCAACTATTGATCGGAGCGGCGCGAGGCGTGGGCTTCCACTTACGGCGGTGAGACTTCTCAGACATGGCGACGGTTCCTGGGTTCTGAGATGGGGCGTGGTATGGGTTCCGGGACCGACGTGTTGATGCTGCTGTTAGTAGAGTTCGTGAAGTTGAAATGGCCTGGTTGCAGGTGTGCGCCTTCGCTTCCGTGAGCCAAGACGCTAGTCCGCTTTGGACATAGGTCGATCAGGGAGAAGTCGGCCTCAAAGAAACACCCGCATCTGCATCTCCAAACCCCTCTTCGAACGAAAAGACGTGCATTCCATGTCCTTGGCTGAAGAATCTCTTGCATCAACGAAGGTCGAAAAGTCAACTCGGCTCAAGAAGCCTTGCGTAAGGCTTACAAAGTATCTTCACTGTTATAACCCATTTCACCAGGAACTTGAATTATATTCCCGATACCGTGATATCTATGACGAAAGGTGGTGTGGTCGCAAGGAAGAAGATGGGGTTGCACCACTGACAGCATCACAATGTCTATCGTTCTTATCGTCAACAAATCTACACCTGCCACGGATGGTGGTGCATTCTCGTGTAGCCATCTTGGACGTGTAGCGGCAGAATGACGGGGATTTCGCCCCGACCGTTCAGCTGTCGATAAGTGGAAGACAGCGGTTATTTGCCTCTGTTCATCACCTGACGAGTTGAGGGGCTTGTAAGAGTAGCCTCAACATTGTTCACAGCCAAGCCTACCTAGCTATGTGAGCGTGCGGCGTGGGCAACAGCACCTTTTCGAAGAAATACCACCAACCGGCCCTTCGCGGCGAGCATGGTGCCCGTAGCTCCATCTTTACCGGTGTTGATTACAATTTTTCGGTCGGTGGCTTTGCATCTTCTCAAGAGGCTCCGGATTTCGGAGGGGCAATGAGGGGAAGCCGTGGATGTGAGACAGCACTGATACGGAGGCTAAGCAAATTGGACGACCACAGAGACGCACACGTCTTGTCCAGCTCCAGATGGGCTCGAAACGCTGCCCAAAGCGGCCGACAAGGCTGGAGGCGTGTGAAGCATAGAAATCATGGTGGGGCATTATCTGTGGTGGGAGCAGATAGCTTTGCTGAGTGATGAAGCAGCTTACGGATGCCTCTGGCAGTCCTCTTGCTGCACGCCTTTAAACCCCCATTCATCTGCCTGCTTCTGCTGTACTCGCTGCTGAATTTCGCTCTTGACTTTCTCTTCGTTTGTCAAGCAATCACTGTGACGGGGTAGCTTTAGCGCATCCAGATACCCCTACGTCAATCGACCCGCTTAACGCAGCTGGCCGGACGGACATAATAACCCCCCCACCGAGCAGAAAGCTTTCACTTCCCAATCCTTATCCGTTGTCATCCGCACCCTACATAAAACTCTCTCTTTTGCTTCGGTTCTGTCGTCCTCTATCACCTTTGAACCGCCATCCCGAGACCTCGCCTGGTCACGCTTCCCCACACATCCACTACAATGGCGAACACGGTCATCCAGCCAGAGGTTGAGCTCAACGCCGGGTATGTTGCACCAATTTCCCATGTGCTGCGACGCGCTGCGGCAGAGGAAATGTAGCCATGAGCTCTTGTTGCTTGGGACGCTGGAAAGCGCGAAATCAAGGCGCTCGGTTTCCAGCGGCTTGCATTGCCCCTCATTCATCGCATCGGCGCCATTGCGGGGCCTTCGGAAAGATGATACTGACTGTTTGCACAGCACAATGGAGCTCAAGGACAACACCATCATAGTGGTCCTCGGAGCCTCCGGTGATCTGGCAAAGAAGAAGACGGTACGCTCCGGTGCCCATTCCCTTGGCAGGCCTATCTAACATGCGTCTAGTTCCCCGCACTCTTCGGCCTCGTAAGTACCAGCCATGACGTATACTTCGCACAGAATTAACGGACGTTAGCACCGCAACAACTTCCTGCCCAAGAATGTCAAGATCGTGGGATACGCCCGGACGAAGATGGACCACGAGGAATACCTCCGCCGCGTCAAGTCCTACATCAAGACGCCCACAAAGGAGTTGGAGCAGCAGTTGGAGGAGTTCTGCAGCTTTTGCACATATGTCTCTGGCCAGTACGACCAGGACGAGTCGTTTGTCGATCTTCGGAAACACATGGAGGAGCTTGAGCAGGGCCGCAAGGAGACGCATCGGGTGTTCTACATGGCACTGCCACCTAGCGTCTTTATCACAGTCTCCCAGCACTTGAAGCGCAACTGCTATCCTTCCAAGGGCATTGCTCGTATCATTGTGGGTTTGCTCCACGCATAATTCGACGGGAAACAGGGTTGATGATTGTGTACAGGTCGAGAAGCCATTTGGCAAGGACCTCGCTAGTTCGCGGGAGCTTCAGCGAGCACTCGCCCCCGACTGGACCGAGGACGAAATCTTCCGAATCGATCACTACCTAGGCAAGGAGATGGTCAAGAACATCCTGATTCTGCGATTCGGAAACGAGTTCTTTGGCGCTACCTGGAACCGGAACCACATTGACAACGTACAGGTACGTTTCTCGGTTGGAGGAGGAGGAGGAGGAGGAGGAGGAGGAAGAGGACGTGGCTAACAGCGCAGTAGATCTCCTTCAAGGAGCCGTTCGGCACCGAGGGTCGAGGCGGTTACTTCGACGAATTTGGCATCATCCGTGATGTCATGCAGAACCGTCAGTGATACTCTCTCGCTACGAGCAGTGTGGTTACTAACGTGTATTAGACTTGTTGCAGGTTCTGACCCTCCTGACTATGGAGCGCCCCATCTCGTTCTCCGCCGAGGACATCCGTGATGAGAAGGTCCGCGTCCTCCGTGGTATGCCCACTCTCGAACCCAAGAACGTCATTATCGGCCAGTACGGCAAGTCGCTCGACGGCACAAAGCCCGGCTACAAGGAGGATGATACCGTTCCCAAGGATTCACGATGCCCCACTTTTGCCTCGATGGTTGCATACATCAAGAATGAGCGGTGGGACGGTGTGCCATTTATCCTCAAGGCAGGCAAGGCCTTGAACGAGCAGAAGACGGAGGTCCGCATTCAGTTCAAGGATGTGACATCTGGCATCTTCAAGGACATTCCGCGAAACGAGCTCGTCATTCGCGTGCAGCCAAACGAGAGTGTCTACATCAAGATGAACTCAAAGCTGCCCGGTCTCAGCATGCAGACGGTCGTCACAGAACTCGACCTTACCTACAGACGGCGATTCTCGGACCTCAAGATCCCCGAGGCCTACGAATCGCTCATCTTGGACGCACTGAAGGGCGACCACTCCAACTTTGTGCGTGACGATGAGTTGGACGCTAGCTGGAGGATCTTCTCTCCTCTCCTGCACTACCTTGATGACAACAAGGAAATCATCCCCATGGAATACCCCTATGGTACGAAGGCCATTTATCAAATCCCCCATATTATTATCCCCGACTAACCATGTTCAGGCTCTCGTGGCCCTGCCGTGCTGGATGACTTCACGGCGTCCTATGGCTACAAGTTCAGCGACGCTGCGGGTAAGACCTCCCCCCTGTAGAACAGACGCTGGCCATGCACTCACGACGTATACAGGGTACCAGTGGCCAATGTCAAACACCGATGAGAAGCCATGAGCCGTCTTAACGCTGAGCGATAATTGATGGTATTGGCATTACTCATGATGGAAATCAAGGGGTATCCCATGGAATGGCCTTGGAAGACACGGGTTGACACTACATATAAGGACCGTTGATAGAAGCAAGAAATGTAAATGCTTCTATGAAGCTGCAAAATACTTGGCTTGTCGTCCCCTTGTCTGATCCAAGAATAGCCTTTTTTGATCTCGTCGGAACATGTCGTGACTCCGAATGCGGAGGGACTAGACGATATGTGGCGGTGCACATGCGGCTGCGCCACAGTGTCGGGTCTGGGTGAGGGGCACGACGATGACGCCGATTCGCGGACGGGATGGCATCATTATTTGGCGCGTTTCGAGAATTTTTTGTTATTTGACTCACGCCATAGCCAGGCACGCGTCGAGGAGTCACATTATTTATTCCAGCTGGAAGCCAGGTGCGACAATAGTAAGCTTTGTATAGAGTCGCGTCAAAGCCTAGGCCTCGCTGCTGAAAAATACCCCGCGCCGCCTGCTTCCCTCCACAGTTGCGTGTACTTCAGGATCTGTTTGCCCGAGTGGGATATCGTACTCGCCCCTCGCACTTTTCGTACGCCCAGCCGTATCTCCATCATGGTTCCACCGAAGGACATTGTAGGTGGCATCAGCAGCCTGACACGGGAGGTCTCAAACAGCTTGAACCTGAGCACTTCGCCGACCCTTTCTTTCCACAGCCCGCCCGCCAGCTTTCGGCAACCCCCGTCGCATCACAGCTTGGATCACCCTAACAGCGTATCAGCGGCGGCGGCGAAGCAGCTCAAACCCTTTGATACTAAGGATATCAAGGTTCTTCTGCTCGAAAATGTCAACCAGACCGGCGTGGACATCCTCAAGGGCCAGGGCTACCAGGTCGAGACGATCAAAAGCAGCTTGCCCGAGGACGAGTTGATCGAGAAGATCCGCGACGTACACGTCATTGGCATCCGCTCGAAGACGAAGCTCACGGAGCGCGTGCTCAAGGAGGCAAAACACCTCATCGTCGTCGGGTGCTTCTGTATCGGAACGAACCAGGTCGACCTCCAGTATGCCGCGTCGCAGGGCGTCGCCGTCTTCAACTCGCCGTTCAGCAACTCCCGCTCCGTCGCCGAACTCGTCATCTCCGAAGTCATCGCGCTCGCGAGAGAGCTCACCGACCGCTCGATGGAACTGCACAATGGCACGTGGAACAAAGTCAGCAAGGGCTGCTGGGAGATTCGAGGCAAGACGCTGGGTCTTGTGGGATATGGACATATTGGCAGTCAGCTGTCAGTGTTGGCGGAAGCCATGGGCATGGCGGTCATCTACTACGACGTGATGAACCTCATGGCGCTGGGAACGGCGAAGCAGGTGCCTACTCTGGATGCTCTACTAGACCAGGCGGATTTCGTGACGCTGCATGTGCCGGAGACGGCGGATACAAAGAACATGATCGGCAAGGAGGAGCTTGCGAAGATGAAGAAGGGAGCGTACCTGCTCAACAACGCCCGCGGGAGTGTCGTCGACATCCCGGCCTTGATCGAAGCCATGCGCAGCGGACACATCGCCGGTGCGGCTTTGGACGTATATCCTGACGAGCCTGCCGGCAACGGCGACTACTTCAACAACGACCTGAACCACTTCACGCAGGACCTACGTGGCCTGAAGAACCTCATCCTCACCCCCCACATCGGCGGCAGCACGGAAGAAGCCCAGAGTGCCATTGGCGTCGAGGTTAGCAGTGCGTTGGTCAAGTACGTCAATGAGGGCTCTACACTTGGCGCTGTCAACATGCCAGAGGTCCAGCTGCGCAACCTCACCCTCGACGAACCGAACTGCGTGCGTGTGGTGTACATCCACAAGAACGTGCCCGGCGTGCTTCGACAGGTCAACGCGGCGCTGCACCACCACAACATCGACAAGCAGAGTTCGGATTCGAGGGGCGATGTGGCCTATCTGATGGCCGATGTTAGCGAGGTCAAGGAGAGTGAGATCAAAGACCTGTTCCAGAGTCTCGAGGAGCTCGGATCACGCATCCGGACGAGGATGCTGTACTAGATATATATAAAGTTTCATAGATATGTGGAGTCGCGGACAGGCTTTTGGGACCACTTCAAGCGTAGGCATATATGTACGTGGTAAAAGATACCAAAAAGCATTCAACATGGCGTTCAAAAGCTTGATATACTGTACTGTACCGCATGCACGTGTCCTACTCATGTATGCGATGATCTGCCCGTTGACAAGTTGCTAGTGGTTTCATTATTATAGACGGGTCAGCCAGCATAAAAGGAGGCGGATTATGGAGAGACAAAAGACGGCTGGAAGACGGCTGGGCGACTCCGCTGACTGGATGAGGCCAGATTTGTTTTGGTTAGTTTCCCAGCTGGCCCGTCCGTCGCAAGATATTCATGGGGAGGGGGGTGAGTGAGGTGCGGGTTGCGTGTCTGAGACAGCCATGTGCGGGTGCGTGGTAGCAGCGGATTGGTACATTGGAGGCAAGCATGGCACACTGGCGCAAGCATGAGGGACGGGCACCCTATCCTCGGTGTTAGAGGAAAGCTGTTTCTCTGGTGACGGCAGTGCTGCGGCGCTGAAGCATTGCCGTGCTACTGATCCCGCCATCCTGGTGCGCTGTGTGAGTGGACCTTGCGCTGCCCCTGCCGCTTGGGGCTAGTGCTAGGCGGTGTGATCTTGGTTCCATAGTAAACGTCCGCGACTCTGGCAACGCAACCCATTTAATTATCTCAACGCCTCCGACCGAACGTAATCCCCTTTGCACGGGATGCATCTTCCACTGTGACGGTGCGACATCTGCCTGCAGACCAGCCGACGAGCCTCCGCGTGCCCCCCCACGACACCGCAAGGCTCCCCCCCCCCCAAAGTGCCCAGTACTATTTAGGTAGCACGCTGAAAGAGAGGCTTGGACCCTGACTACCTCCCGCACCCACGCGGCGACGACTTTGACGACGACACGACGCGGACGACGCAACACGCCCGATAGAACTTGCCATCATCATGGCTCACATCTTCGAGCTCGGCACCCGGGCATGGCAGCCAGACACGACCGAGGGCTGGGTGGGCTCCGAGGTCACGGCCAAGGAAGTGGATGGCGACAAGGTCAAGCTGACCTTTACGCTCGAGAGCGGCGAGGTAGGCAACCGCAATGGGGGAGGGCGAGAGAGAGAAAGAGAGAAAGAGAGAGAGAGAGAGAGAGAGAGAGAGAGAGAGAGAGACGTAGGAGCACCCCGCTGACACCGCTGCAGACCAAGGTTGTCGACACCACCGTTGCGGCCATCCAGGACGGCAATGACGAGACCCTGCCTCCGTTGATGAATCCGGCAATGCTCGAGGCCAGTGACGATCTCACGAACCTGTCGCATTTGAACGAGCCGGCCGGTATGAATGCGGTGTGTCCACAACATCGGGATGCGTGCTAACACTGCACAGTGCTCCAGGCTATCAAGCTGCGCTATCTACAGAAGGAGATCTACACATACTCGGGTATCGTCCTGATCGCGGCGAATCCATTCGCGAGGGTGGACTCGCTGTATGTGCCCGGCATGGTGCAGGTGTACGCCGGAAAGCAGAGGTCCTATGGCGCGCCTCACTTGTTTGCCATTGCTGAAGAAGCTTTTGCGTAAGTACACCCTCCTCTCTCTTCCCCCCTTCCCTCTTCCCCCCCACTCCCCTTCACCTTGTACCACTCGGTCTCTGACCGCAATGCAGTGACATGTTGCGGGACGAGAAGAACCAGACCATTGTCGTCTCCGGAGAGTCCGGAGCAGGCAAAACGGTGAGTGCCAAGTACATCATGCGATACTTTGCGACGCGAGAATCGCCCGACAACCCCGGCCGGCGGAGGGGCAAGACGGACTCGATGAGCGAGACGGAGGAGCAGATCCTGGCTACCAACCCCATCATGGAAGCCTTCGGTAACGCCAAAACGACGCGAAACGACAACTCGTCTCGTTTCGGAAAGTACATCGAGATCATGTTCAACAAGCAGACGGACATCATCGGCGCGAAGATCAGGACATACCTGCTGGAGCGGTCACGATTGGTGTTCCAGCCGCTCAAGGAGAGGAATTACCACGTCTTCTACCAGCTGATCAAGGGAGCCACGGACGCTGAGCGGTCAGAGTTTGCGTTGAAGGGGGTTGAGGACTACACGTACCTCAACCAGGGCAGCTCGCCGACGATTGACGGCGTGGACGACAAGGCCGAATTCGACGCCACCAGGAAGTCCCTGAACACAATTGGCGTGCCCGCCAATACCCAGCACCAGATCTTCAAGCTGCTTGCTGCGCTCTTGCACATGGGAGATGTCAAGATCACCGCCACGCGGACAGACTCTGCCCTCGACCCGGCCGAGCCAAACCTTGTCAAAGCCTGTGAGCTCTTGTCAATTGATGCGACCAACTTTGCCAAGTGGATCGTCAAGAAGCAGCTGATCACGCGTGGAGAGAAGATCGTCTCCAACCTCACCCAGCAACAGGCCACCGTTGTCAGGGATTCCGTCGCCAAGTTCATCTACTCGAGCATGTTCGACTGGCTAGTAGAGCGTACCAACGAGAGTCTGGCAACCGAGGAGGTCATCTCCCAAGCCCGCTCCTTCATTGGTGTGCTTGATATTTACGGCTTCGAGCATTTCGCGAAGAACTCGTTCGAACAATTCTGTATCAATTACGCGAACGAAAAGCTCCAGCAGGAGTTCAACCAGCACGTCTTCAAGCTTGAGCAGGAAGAGTACCTGCGGGAACAGATCGACTGGACCTTCATCGACTTCGCCGACAACCAGCCCTGCATCGATCTCATTGAAGGCAAGCTCGGTGTTTTGGCTCTGCTAGACGAAGAGTCGCGCTTGCCCATGGGTTCCGATGAGCAGTTCGTCACCAAGCTGCACCACAACTTCTCGCAAGAGAAGTCTAAATTCTACAAGAAGCCCCGTTTCGGCAAGTCTGCCTTTACCGTCTGCCATTATGCCGTCGACGTCACATACGAATCGGACGGGTTCATAGAAAAGAACCGAGACACCGTGCCCGATGAGCATATGGCGGTGCTGAAGGCCTCTGGCAACAAGTTCCTTATCGAGGTCCTCAATGTCGCCAGCGCAATCCGTGATAAGGAAAACGCAGCCACCGCATCCGCAAAAGGGCCCCCTGCCGCCGGCCGTAGAATCGCCGTAAACAGGAAGCCCACGCTTGGTGGTATCTTCAAGTCGTCTCTGATTGAGCTGATGAACACGATCAATGCGACCGACGTCCACTACATTCGTTGCATCAAGCCCAACGAAGGCAAGGAGTCATGGAAGTTCGAAGGTCCCATGGTGCTCAGCCAGCTTCGTGCTTGCGGTGTACTCGAGACAGTTCGCATTAGTTGCGCCGGTTACCCTACCCGATGGACGTACGAGGAATTTGCGCTCCGCTACTACATGCTGGTGCCATCTGCATCGTGGACACCCGAAATCCGCGACATGGCCAAGGCAATCCTCAACAAGGCGCTGGGTGCCGGAAAGAGCGGGACCGACAAGTACCAGATGGGTCTCACAAAGATCTTCTTCCGAGCTGGTATGCTTGCGTTCCTGGAGAACCTCAGGACGGTCAGGCTCAATGATGCGGCCATAATGATCCAGAAGAACCTCAAGGCCAAGTACTACCGACGCCTCTACCTGGAGACCCGCGACGCTATTACCGCTATCCAGTCCCTTGCTCGAGGTTACATGACCCGTGAGCATACAGAGGAGGCGAGGCAGGTCAAAGCCGCGACCACCATCCAGCGCGTTTGGCGGGGGACAAAGGATCGGAGACGGTTTCATCTTGTCAGGAACTCAGTCATTCTTTTTCAAGCCACAGCCAAAGGTTTTCTCTGCAGGAAGAACATCCTTGATACCCGTCTTGGCAACGCGGCTCGGATCATCCAGCGCAACTGGAGGTCCCACCGATCGCTTAAAACCTGGCGAAGCTACAGGAAGAAGATCGTGCTCATCCAGAGCATCTGGCGAGGAAAGCTCGCCCGCCGAGAGTACAAAGGCCTCCGCGCCGAAGCCCGCGACCTCAAGAACATCTCATACAAGCTCGAAAACAAAGTCATCGAGCTCACGCAAAATCTGGGTTCCGCCAGGACGGAAAACAAGGCCCTGAAGTCTCAGCTCGAAAACTATGAGAGCCAGATCAAATCGTACAAGGAGCGCTCCCGTGGTCTCGAGAACCGCCAGAAAGAGCTTCAAGCCGAAGCCAACCAGGCTGGTATTGCTGCTGCCAAGTTGACCGCTATGGAGGAGGAGTTGAAGAAGGTACAAGGCAACCTCGACGAGAGCACCTCGAAGATGCGTCACCTGCAGGAGGAAGAGAGGCAGCTTCGCGCTTCATTGAAGCAGACTACCGACGACCTCGATATGTCCAAGAGGCGAAGCACAGCTCTGGAGACGGAGAAGACGTCGTTCCGTCAACAGCTTATCGACCTCCAAGAGCAGGTTGAGCTTATGAAACGAAATGGTCCGATCGGGGGCGGAGAGATGGCCAACGGCCATGGTCCGATGGGATCAAGCACTCTGATCAACATGGTCACTTCCAAGAAGCCTAAAAGGCGTAGTGCTGGTCCGGACCTCGCCAACTTGGATCGTTTCAGCGGCAACACATACAGCCCTCGGCCCATGTCTGCCTTTGCGCCCACGGTCCACAACAAAAACCTCTCTGGATCAACCTTCAACCCCAACTTCGATAATGTCGAGCTTGAGCTGGAGAATATTCTTGCTGATGAAGAGAACCTGAACGACGAGGTGACCATTGGTCTCATCAAGAACCTCAAGATTCCCTCACCAACGACCACACCGCCGCCAACGGACAAGGAGGTCCTCTTCCCCGCTTACCTCATCAACCTCGTCACCTCGGAGATGTGGAACAACGGCTATGTCAAGGAATCAGAGCGCTTCCTTGCCAACGTCATGCAGTCCATTCAGCAGGAGGTTATGCAGCACGATGGCGAAGAGGCGATCAACCCGGGGGCTTTCTGGCTGTCCAACGTCCACGAGATGCTCTCATTCGTCTTCCTTGCCGAGGACTGGTATGAGCAGCAGAAGACCGACAACTACGAGTACGACAGGTTGTTGGAGATTGTCAAGCACGACTTGGAGAGTCTTGAGTTCAACATCTACCACACCTGGATGAAGGTGCTCAAGAAGAAGCTTCACAAGATGATTATCCCTGCTATCATCGAGTCGCAGTCTCTGCCCGGTTTCGTTACCAACGAAAACAACCGTTTCCTCGGCAAGCTTTTGCAGGGTAACAACACGCCCGCCTATAGCATGGACAACCTGCTCAGCCTCTTGAACAACGTCTACAAGGCCATGAAGGCGTACTACCTTGAAGACACCATCATCGCCCAGCTCGTCACAGAGCTTCTTAGGCTTGTGGGTGTCACCGCCTTCAACGATCTGCTCATGAGGAGGAACTTCCTGTCATGGAAGCGTGGTCTTCAGATCAATTACAACATCACTCGTATCGAAGAGTGGTGCAAGTCCCACGACATGCCCGAAGGCACCCTGCAGCTCGAGCATCTGATGCAAGCCACCAAGCTTCTCCAGCTTAAGAAGGCAACCCTCAATGACATTGAGATCATCCAGGACATCTGCTGGATGCTCTCCCCTAACCAGATCCAGAAACTCCTCAACCAGTACCTGGTCGCCGACTACGAGCAGCCCATCAACGGCGAGATCATGAAGGCGGTCGCGTCGCGCGTTACGGAGAAATCGGATGTCTTGCTGCTTACTGCAGTCGATATGGAGGATTCGGGTCCGTATGAGATCGCGGAGCCGCGCGTTATCACCGCGTTGGAGACGTACACTCCTTCTTGTAGGTTCTCTCCTAGTACCTTTTCCCCCCAGTCCCTGTTTGCCCCGTCTGTTCTGTTATTGTGAATGTGGAGGTTCAAGTATGGTTGGGGTTGGGATTTTGTAATAGGAGTACGATGCTGACTGATTTGTGATTACAGGGTTGCAGACTCCTCGTCTCAAGCGTCTCGCTGAGATAGTGTCCAGCCAGGCCATCGCGCAGCAGGAGAAGTTGGATTACGAGGAGTACGGTGACGGGTTGAACGGTGGGTTGAATGGCAACGGGCTTGGCCAGCACCCGGAGATGATTGAGGAGGAAGCGGTCGCTTAGATATCGGCACCTTTTCCTACTTGATTGGATGGCATCTATTCAGCCCGGGAGGGGCGGAGGAATCACGTGTGGACAAGTGGAAGATGGTTATGTGATGGATGAGACAAAGGTCATGAGATGAGAAACAAGTCACGGGACAAATGTCATGAGACACGATTAACTTGTAGTTGTAAGTCTGGCGTGGCATGGCGTGGCATGGCGTATGCGTATGCGTATTCGTCTTACCTTACTTCTTCCTCTTCTTCTTCTTGTCTGATTGTCTGATGAAAGCGATCTTTGATATGGTTGTTGATTGATTGTCGGGGGTTTATGTAATGTGGAATCTTTGCTTTATGGGGGTTTGCGTCTTCTTCTTTCTTCTCTCTTTTTCTTTCTTCCGAAGTTTTGAGGTTTAATTCGTTGTTTGATGAGTGTGGGTGTGGGTGTGGCGATGGAAGAAGCATGGGAGTGGGACAGCGAAAATAGATGGATTTGAGTTTTTTTATGATCGTTCTGAGCGATGAACTTCTTTTTGCTATAGATTTCGATTCGATACCTAGGTGCGAGGGTGGGGGTTTGGGGGATGATGATGGAGATGGTGATGGTGATGAAGATTGATAGATGGATGGATGGATGGATGGATGGATGGATGGATGGATGGATGGATGGATGGATGGATGGATAGATAGATAGAGGTTAGTTGGTTAATGGAAATGAGATTGCATTAGATTCGTATATCTATAAGATTCGTCCTGGCGGTTAGTTGCTTGCTTGCATATTTGCTTACGTGTATGTGGTCGGTTTGAACGAGGGAAGGGGGAGGGTGGGAAGGCTTGGCGCTGTCATGGGCCGAGGAATGCGGGGTAAAACTCGGGCATTTATTTTTTTGGAATTTTTGGAGGGGGAGGGACCACAACACATTACACTACACCACGCTGTTTTTTGAGACAGAGAATTTCGTTCTTGGTGGTTATTGCGCGGATTGTGCGACTGAGGTTGGAATTGATTTGTCACCAACAGCCATGTCGCGCACAAACCCAAACATCCTCATCACAGGCACGCCCGGCGTGGGCAAAACCACACACGCAGAGCAATTGGCAAGGACACTAGGCTTCGAGCACGTTTCCGTGAATCAGATCGTCAAGGACGAGGGATTCCACGAGGGCAAGGATGAGGAGTTGGGGAGCTGGATTGTAGATGAGGATAAAGTACGTTCCCGCGCCCAAGCTTGTCCCATGTGCCTTTGTGTCCCGAAATGAATACTGACCCATACACAACAACCCAGCTCCTCGACCACCTCGAATCCACCAACATCTCCGAAACCGGCGGTCGCGTCATCGATTTCCACGCCTGCGACCTGTTTCCCGAACGCTGGATCGATCTCGTTGTCGTGCTGAGGTGTGGGTCGAGTACGTTGTATGATCGCTTGAGTGCGCGCGGGTATACGGGGAAGAAGTTGGATGAGAATATCGATGCCGAGATTATGCAGGTGCTGCTTGATGAGGCGAGGGAGAGTTATGATGAGCAGATTGTGGTCGAGTTGATGAGTGAGGGGCCTGATGATGTGGAGGGGAATTTGGAGAGGGTGGAGGCGTGGGTTGAGGGGTGGAAGAGGGATAGGAATGCGGAGGGGAGTTGAGGGTGTTGGGAACGACTTGGGAAGGACTTGCTTGCATTGGGTTCGTTGGAGGTGGCGGGCTTTTTTGGTTTTTGGTTTTTATACCCCTGGGACATTAGGCGTGGAAAAGTTTGGAGGGGGTGGTTTGGTTTGGATTTGGAATACCCTATCTGAGGGGTGGTTCTAGTAACTGTACATAAGGAGACAAATGAGATAAAGAAGATGGAAACTGAAAAACGTATATACTCATTACCACGCTCAAGAAGTCGTCTAGACCTGGCTAGCCAACCACTGCTTCAACTTATCCAGCGCCTTTCCGCGATGCGAAATCTTATTCTTCTCGCTCTTGTCCATCTCCGCATACGTTTCGCCATTGTACTCGAAGCACGAGTCCCAACCTACACATTGTCAGTCTTCCATCTCATCCGGAATCCGAGAAAAAGGCACAATCAACCAATACTTACCAAACACAGTAGACCCCCGACTCTCCACCAACTTCCCGTCGGTGCGTCCCTGGAAGAGAATGGGCTCGTGGCCGGGACCCGCACTGTAGCCGAATGTGCAGACTGCTTGGGCGGATTTGTCGTCGAAGCCTGAGAGGAGTTTGTGAAGATTGGGGGCTCCGAGGGACTGCATGAACCATTTGCTGGGTGGTGGGTTAGATAGATAGGAAGGAAGGGGGGGAGGGGGAGAAGATGATTTACATGTATGGTCCTGGAAGGTCGTTCATGGCTTTGAAGCAGAGACATGTATCTTCTACTAAAACGGGACCGCCAACCTAGCTTCTCGTCAGCTACCTACACAAAATATATATAGAAAATACACATCATTATTGATTATTGTTTCACTTACTGCGTCGGCCGCTCGTCGACATTTATCCGACGTGACTTCTTCGACTGTGCCTTGGATCTCTACGAGGTCGACATTCTGGTTCTTGAGCTCAATCACCCCGCCGAGTATCGCTTGCACTTCTGCTAGCTTGTTCTTGTTCCCCGTGATAAAGTTCAGGTACTTGGGCACTGCTGTTGCTGAGGAAGTCATCTTGCTCTCTGTCTGGCGTCGATGGGGGGTGGTAGGGGTGCGATTGCAATTGTTGGTGTAGGGCTTTTTGCGTGGAAAATGACGGCTGGGGGAAACTCTGGAGAGTTTCTGTCGGAGGTGAGGATGAGGTTGTTGTTGATGTGGTGGTCGAAGTTTGCTCTTGTTGGTGGGGTCGTGGATCGGTCGTAGGGGATCTGGTACTACTGGATGCTGCTGCTGCTGTTTCTTGTGTGGGTTGCTGGCTCATTGGTTTTCTTTTCTGTTTGCACTTATGATGGATATCTAGTTTGTATAGGAAGCTCTTTTTTCCCTTTCCGCGCTTTTAGTAATCGCAATCGCTATACGAAATGTCGGACTGGGTTTGCGGAATTACCTGTCTTGCAAAGGACGGTCGTGGTGTGATTGGGTCGGCAAGCGAGGTGCAGGGGTACGAAAGGGCTGAGGTTTACAGCTGTGAGGAAACGTCTTCTGTCCTATCCAGTCTACAACACTTTCGCCTTCAATCTAGACCCCGAAGCTGTCTGAAATCCGGATTAGTATCACTGCCTGGAAGCTATATTGCATACGGGAAGTTTAACGAGGGCGACCGTGCCTTGCTCGTCTTCGTTTCTGACGGTGACGACCTCCACCGATTACGCATCAGTTGGGTTTCTTGGCCTCATGCTCTGAGTTCGGATACGTCATCCGAGATTGGGAGACCTGTGGGCTCTCGCTTGAGAGTGCTGATAAGTGGCTTGCTGAAGTACTGTTGTTCGTACCTGATTGTGAGCTGAAGAGAAGGAATCACAATGGGCCTCAAGGGCTTATTCGTGGGCGTATACGCCTCGAATAGCGTTCTTAGAACGCTGTTCCTCCCGCTGCTGTACTTTGTCCTTGCCAGTCCATTCGTCACGGTTTTGGTCTTCTATCTCAAACCCGATCTCGGGGCGTTGAACTTTTGGAAGAATACAAGCACGACCGATATATTGCTTCAGGTCTTTGTTTCCGCGATCGCACTTTTGTTACCTACGAGGATTTTAACCGGAAAAGGTCTGGCTGGAAGCAAGGATGCAGGGAAAAGGAAGGTGCAGCAGTTGCCATACTGGATTCCGGGTTTGCGGCATTGGGGTAACCTTGTTTTTGGCGGTGAAGGATGGTTGAAGGGCGTCAGGTACGTTGAATTGTGAAGATGTTGAGAGATGAGTATGGACTGATTGAAATATAGGCAATCTGCTGTGCTACCGCTCGTTGCGTATAATGCTGCGGGGAAGAAGCATAATATTATCTTCTCGCCAGAGCTTCTGGAACAAGTCCTCAATGAGTCTGGTAGCCTCGAGGGAGCCGATATCAATAATTGGACACCTCTCCAGAACGCATTCAACATTTCGAACGAGACAAAGAACTCATATCTCCAACTTCTACCCGAGTTCAGACAAACGGTAGATGAGCAAATCTTCAAAGGCCAAGAGATGGAGAAAGTGCTCTCGACATCGCTCCGCCTTCTCACCGGCTCGCTGCCGGATCTAATCACTTTCAACACCTCGATTGTCGATCAAATGTCCTGGGAGCGGGTTGCTGGCATCGAACTCACAGACGGCACCGAAGAAGCAGAGTGCGATCTCTTTGCGCTTATCAATGAGTTCTTCTGCAACGCCTTTATCGCCCCGCTTACTGGTCCACAATTCCCGGAATCATATCTGCTATTGGCATCGGATCTTTGGAGTTTCAATCAACTTTACTATGCCCTCGCTGCTGGGCTGCCTCGTCTCTTACCAATGGGCGGGCTGCCTAGTGCAATGTTGGCAAAGAGACGATTACTGCAGAACTTCGATCGACTATTCCGCGAACTCACCGATCCACCAAAGAAGAGGGTGCCGGATGATGATGAAAGTTTGAGTGGCGATGAGACGGATGCCGAGGCGCCCACTCCGTTCTCTGTGTTGAACGACCTCTTCACCAAGCACGGTATACCGAATAGAGACCGTACTGCAATAGCACTTGAGCTATTACACAACATCTTCTCAGAAGTAGTCCCCGTCGCGTGTTGGACAATACTACACATCTACCAGGCTTCCGTCCAGGCGAAAGATGGGCCAGAAACACTCATCGACAGCATCCGCCAAGAGACGAAACTGTGGGTAGAGGGTACACAACCACCTTCAATTCACCCCTCATTCCCTACGCCACCGGAAATCTCTTTCATGGGCACCGCACGACCCGTAGCCTCAACATCTTTCCCACAGCTCTGCTCTTGCATTAACGAAGCACGACGCCTCTACAAGGCTTCTGCGTCCACTCTTACCATCACGAAACCCATCACCATAACGGAACCTATAAATATACGTCCGGGGGTCAAAGAGCAATGGGAACTTGAGGTTGGCTCTTGCGTCGATGTTGGAATCTCACAAACCCTAATCAACACTTCCGCTGCCAACTTCCTCTCTCCTAACGACTACCAACCTGATCGTTTTGTCGACTCGCCGCCACCATCATCGGTAACGTCACCATCAGATCCGCATGAGCCTTTTGCGACTGCACTTCTCATTTCCCTTGTCGCTGGCATACTCCAGCTCTGGGAGATTGCACCAGCGCCGAAGAAGACTATATTCGATCTATGGCAAGAGGCTTCAGACGTGGCTTCGGGCGAGAAGACTAAAGCTCCGCATGTTAAGAACGAGGAAAAAACTGGGGAGAGGAAGGAGGGAAAGTGGGTTGTGCCGAAAGCGGTGGATGGGGGTAGTTTCAAGGTACCGGAGGGCGAGGTTCGTGTGAGGATTAAAAGAAGGGAAGGGTTGCCTGAGGCGAGGACGATGAGGAAGGGGAAATAGTCTAGAAGAGAATGATGGAACAGAAAGATGTCATGGGGAGAGGAGCAAAATCTTGGTACAAGTTTACTCGAGTATTCTCATCCTAATATACATCAAATCCGAACGCACCCACAACATCCTCCTTTCTCGAGCGAAGAGTTCACAGCTACAAAGCAAACGTGATGTGGTACGAATCCTGAAGGAAGAGCCCCTTTTGGCTAATCTTGCGAACCAATTGGGGGCCGCTTCAGTGCGCATCTCCAATCACATCCGTGTCGGCCCACAGCCTTCTCCCGACAACCTCACATCTTCGATTTCGGAGCCCTAGATTATTCTTGCCCTACCGGTAAAAGATACAGCCTTACACGCCTACGCATAAGTTCCAGCGTAAGCTTCCGATCTATATATTCCGGTGCCGATGGGGACCTGACGCTGGAAGTATTACCCGAGTCAGCAACGTCGAACGCCATTAAGGAGTACAGGTCGTGGTGTGGACTAAGAGCTGGAACGTCGGAATTTTACTGTGGCAACTGTATACCGACTATAACGAGTTTTCTTGAGCAACAGAGGGTGGGTCTGGATATGGCTTCTGTTTCCAGAAACAGACTCGTCAATCGGTCTGTGAAAACATGTACAGAATGCAAACAAGTCAAGGTGAGCACATAAACTTACAGCGTAAGAGACACATATACTGAGTATAACAGCTTCGATGCGATTCAAAAGCAAAGTTCCCGGCTCCGTGCACGAGATGCCAAACGAGGAATCTGCAATGTGTGGTTGATTCGTCTTTTCGGCGCACGCCGGCGCGGAAGTGAGTTGAATTGACAAAAGTTATCAGGGTTTAGTTTTACTGATAATGGATGTCTAGACGCGTCGAAGAGATGGCGAGAGAACTAGAAGCATTGAGGCACCATAAAGAAGAGATTGGACAAAAGTCTACCGTGTCGCCATCGACGAACAACGAGACGACTTTCGAATCACCCGAGTACGCGTTAGAAGTAAGTGGAACCGCCGTGATCAGCGAGTTTGGTATGAAAGACCAGTATAAGCTGGATACTTTCGTCATCGATCAGGATACCGTCATTGAGATCTTCAGAATGTGAGTCTACCCATATGTACACCCGACTACCTTATGGTATCATGGCCTAAGATGCGATGTGTAGCTTTGCCCTCCTCTTTTACCCCCACTTGCCAGTTCTTAACCCCACAATCTCAATATCAGCAATGCACGACACCTCGCCATTCCTCTTCTGGACCATCATCGCAATCGTCACATCACACGCCATGTTACCTCAACATGCTTTTCTTTTCGAGCAGCTTCAAGAACCTTTTCTTGCGACACTACGCATAACAATATTGAAGGCTCCAGTTCCATTACAGGCCATTCAAGCTCTGACGCATCTAATCGTGTGGCCATTTACTACCGAAAGACAGAACCGCGATACGTCGTGGCTGTATTGTGGTGTTGCTATCAATGCCGCCATGTATATGGGACTGCATCATTCTAAACCGACGCAGAGTTATAGAAGTATTGGCGTGCCGGCGGGGAGTCTGCGGGCGAGAGCGCATACGTGGCTGGGATGCTTTTTGGCTAGTACATCGTAAGTTCATGCCCAGCTATTCTGTATTTTACGTACAGGCGTATTCCAAACCCTCTTGCAATACCTCAAGTTGTCGCCACCCGGTCGACCTAGCACCGTCCTAACTTGATTCTTGCAGCCTCGGGATGCACGTTGGCGTCCCGCCTTCAGTGAATGGCACAACAGAACTCGCAACCATCGAATCTTTTGTGCGGAATTATCCTATCCCGTCCGAATTCGCCTACCATATCATGGTGCACCACACCCTAGCCCGCTTCACCAAGGTGGTGCTAGAGAATAGCCAAGAAGTTGTTAGCCATTCGCTCGTCAAACTAATCGATACTGAACTCGATGCGCTGAAGACGCGGTATCCAACTCCGTGGACCCCGAGAGCGGAAATGTCAGTTTTGATAGCCAAGATTCATCTATATACGATGACCATCATCCGCATCCAACTCGACCTCACAACGCGAGAAGTGCTGATGAAGAACGGCTTCTCCATCGCACTGAGGATAGTCTACCTCATCGACCAAGGAGGCATTGCTTACCGCCCAACCGAGTATCAGCACCTCACTCCCGGGTTCCTGCAACGCGCAATACCCAAAAACTACTTCCGCGCCCTAGTTCTTGCCACAATCTTCTTGGTTCGCTTCTTCGCGCTCAACATCAACGCGTTGCCCGAAGAGCAGGAAATCGCACGAAACCATGTTGCTATGGCGCAACGATATCTCAAATCTGGGAGCGTGAGCAAAGGGGACGAGAAAGAGAGAGCGGCGTTTCTGTTGGAGAGGTTAAGTCAACAGCGTCCTGTAGATGTCGATCATACTAAGTTGAGGATCGACGATCGTATGGGGGCTTCTCTGGTTTACGATGCCATCACGATGGGTCACGAGCTCCGAAATGTCAGTGTAGAAGTCGAAGAAGAGAGTACGGAGGATCATATTCCAGAGCCGTCAACGAACGCGAACGCGAATGCGGATTTACAGGCCCCAATGCCACATACCAACATGCCGGCACTTCCAATGTCGGCTGTCCCTGACATGTCACAAGTCGATATCAATGATACGAACAACATTGATAACATGGACATGTTTGGAGGACAAATGGACTTCTCACTTCCAGAAGACCTTTGGGGCGACTCGGTGTGGGGCATGTTTGGCGCTTTTGCTCCTTCAGGTCCGGGGATGTATCAATAGACGCAGATTCATTACCAAAGGAAACCTAGTATACCCACCGCGCATAAATATGATGGATAAAGATACAAATACGAAACAGACCATCCCGAAGGAAAACGCCATATCGACCATACACGAACCAACACTACGGTGCCTTGGACGCCTTCAAAGCCTCCAACTTCTCCACCAACTCCCCGGGCAACTCCATGTCAAACAAACCCATATACTTCTGACTCCCATGCACATCGTTCTCCATGAACCCGCCGTTACCTTGTTTCTTTCCCCGAAAGAGTCTCGGGATCGTCGTTTTCCACGCCAATGCTTGGTCGAAGAAGCCGGACCACACTATTTCCTCCTCCTTCAAACCAAACAGGTTGGCCATGCTGGCAGCGTTCAAGAATCCCGCCTCCTTGACCAAGTAGTACTGCTCTTCTGTCTTGAACATGACGTCAAAAGTCAATTCGAAGGGACCGGCATTCTTCGACCGCAGTACACTGGCTAGATCTCCCAAAGTCTTTGGGGTGGGTAGCGTGGCTTCGTCGACAATGATGTCCTGGGGGAGGACTAATGTTCGTTTCTGCTTGAACGACTGATGCGGCACTGATTCGTCGTTCGAGGATGGAGAGGTTGACAAGGGCGTCGTAGTCGTGCCGAAAGTGCTGACTTGCTGCCAATACAACCCATTCGGATTACTCTCAGACCTCAATCTCTCTTCGCCATCTTCCAAATCCACCAAATGATAGATGGAGAACTCGGCACAAGGACCGAGTGGAAGCTCAACCTTACCACCAAGCCCATACGCAAAAGCCCCCGCAGTCGCCTTCATGCCCGGATACGGAACATGCACGGAGGCCACTCTCGCCGTAGACACGAGACTGCTCGCAAGCTCTTGAGTCGGGGCAAGAGCCTCACCGATGATGAAGACTTCGCCCGGTTTCCCATCCTTGGTCACTGTATCCTTGCCGTAGATGTGCCAGTCCATCTGCCACGTGCCCTCCGTATCTTCGTGTTGGAATTCCACATATTTGCGAATCGTATCGAGGACGGAGTCGAGCTGTCTGATCAAAATGGCTGTCCACACTCATCAGTCCCTTGCACATCCAAACACCCCCCGCAACTCAAACAGTCCAACTTACGATCATGATAACTCCCCATATACTGCGCCCTATACCCCACAACCCTAGCCCCCTCAAGTTTAATCTGATACTTCAACCCTGCATCCCTCGAAAACACAAACCTCCCCCCACTCACCCTCACCGTCCTCCCATCCCCCAACTGCTCGTACTCGGACCGCGTCAAATCCAACGCACCACCCGGCCCGGACAAGACATCCGGCCGTGATTTCTCGTACAGCGAATGCGCCGAGACGCTAATGGGCGTGCACTTGGCCGCCGGGTCATTAGGCACGAGATCAAAACTGCCATCCTCGTACACCGTACCCGTGGCACCGTTGCTTTTGGGCCGCGCACAAGCGGCGCCGCATTCCATGATCTTGCCCATGTGCGCAAAGGCGCCGAACATGCGCTGCGCTTCTGGCGTCGACGTGTTCTCGAACCCCGTTTGGCTGGCATAGGCACAGTACGCGATGTACGGAGATGGGTCGTAGCCGCGTCCACCGGCTAGGATGTTGAACCCCGGGTTGGATACCATGGCGTCGTAGAAGGGCTCGGGTCCCATTTGCGAACAGATGCGTGGCGCGGTGTCGATGGTGGTGCGGGTTAGTTCTGGGACGCAGCTGCCGCAGCCGCTTATTGCGTTGGAGGCGAGGCGGGAGTGGAGGAAGGGTTTTTGGACTTCGGAGTAGATGGCGATGGTTTTGAGGGGGTGGGTTCTGGGTTGGTTTGTTAGTTTGACTAGGTGTCGTGGCGTGGTATTTTTCTGTCTCTTTTCTTTCATTTATCCTTCTCTTTCGTCGTCGCTATACCATATTCGATGGAAAAAGATATAAAAATAAACAAACTTACTCATTCCCCTCCTCCCCAGCAATCTCCTCAATAATCTTCACCACCTCACTCACATGCTTATCACTCCCATCACCACCCGCACTGCTGAATATGACAGGGACTCCGAACTGTCTCCCCAGTCTCACCAGCTTCCGCAGATCGCGGGCGTAGTTCTGGCGCGGCGTCGACATGTATCCCAGAGCCAGTTTCTCGGGCCCAGAGTCCGTGGATCCAGAGTCGAGCACGATGGCTGTGGGTGCGCCGTTGGCTATGACGGTTTCGAGTGCGGTGTAGGTTTCTTCTTCTTTGAGTCCGTAGCCGAGCATGCCTACGGGGGTGACTATGTTGACGATGGGGCGGGGGGAGGACATGGTGGTGGTGGTGTTGGTGATGCTCATGGCTGAGGGGGTTGATGGGTGTGGTGGTGTGGTGGGAGATGTTGTGTATATAGGGAGTGTGAGGCGGAATGGTAAGAAGATTAGAGATAAGCACTAAAGTACCTATTTCCCTTTTCAATCCTTCCCCAAGAACACTATAGAATAATGGTAAGATTCAGGATTCGAATTGACACGGGGAAGTAAAGTAGTAGTAGCAGTAGTGAAGGAAGATATGCAACGACTAAACTTCCCAACAGCGCAGCACACACAACTCTTATAACCCTCTCTCCACAACTCCGTGTCCGCAGCCCTTCTACTTCATCCCCAACGGCGATTTACAAACGGTAAGACCGTCGGCATTCCGCACTCAACCCGCCGTGCTTGCCGCGAGCATTCTCGCCCGACCTGCGCCGCTGAGAGCGAAACCCGCTCTTGTGCCGCGAGCACCTAGAGCGAATCTTGCTGACGGTGATACGAGGTTTAGACGGAGCTGATTCGTTGGAACAGAGGAGACGGGATCGTGTATGCGAGGCTGAGATGTTAAGGGGTGGGTTGTGCCTTTTTCCTGTTTTGTTCGTAGGGGCGAATGCGGGTGAGTGAGGGGACTAAACGAAGGGACCAATTGAGATTGAATAGATATAGAGGATAATAGGGATGAGAAGAGAGGGAATTAGAAGCTCATATGCACCTTTATCATGTTATGTACTTGTCGTGCACCCATCTTGAATATGAATAGTTGAACCCTGGATTCTAGGGGTTTGGGTCTCTGCTTGGGGATTGTATGATCGGTACGATCGTGATATTAGAATGAAGAAAGAGAAAATAAGGTACAACGTTACATGATCGTTATCTTCATTTACCGTTTACCTGGTCGCGGTACCGAAAATGTCAACAAACAGTGACATAGTGTGATCGTTGGGCGGACCTTGGACGAGTACAGGTAATTCATAGGGATACAAGGAGGCATACACCCGCCAAGAACAGGCGTGCAAAGGAAACGCGGAGGGATTAGGCGCATCGCCATCCGCGTTTGTCCCCGACGATGACATTCTCATAGCCGCCTGATCGCTAAGGATTGAAGACGGGAAAATTGTCGCAGGAGCGTCATGCCTCATCCTAAGACCTAGTTCTAATCGTCAACAGCTCGTTCCCAATTACTTTTGTGAACGAGAACGATGAGCGAGATGGAAAATCTTCCATAAGCGATGGGTGCTTCACGAGAAACGAGAACACAGCGCGGTGATCGGGGTTCTCGTTAATCCGTCGCCGGTCGTTGTGCTCCGAGTCAACATCGTACAGACTCCCGGTGATACAATGACATGCTATTGTCTTCGAAAATTCTTTTCGTCATCGTGATCGTTCGATTTTTTGTAATACTCGTTCATATCGCACAGGGTGGGGTGAACAACAATGTCCCGCCCACCCAACATGCCTAGATACACGTCATGCATGGAGATTGCCTCTTCCCATAACCCAACCATCCAATATCATACAGCCCGTAGCGCATCAAATATCGTACAGCCTCGTCACCCGTGTAGCCGTTTCGCCCTCTTTTTCCAAAATGTGCTTAATCGTCCCGCCCCACCCATATTCCGCTCATAGGAGCTGTGCCCAGTCCCATATCCCTACCCTCAGCATCCCGAACGCGCATACTCTATTTCCTCAGCCCCTCAGCCTCTCCAACTCCTTCAGCACCACCAAGTTCGCGTCCAAGAACCGATCCACACACTGCTTCATACACGGCTCCTCGTACTTGTCCAACGCGCCCTTCTTAACGGTACCGGCGGGTATGCATTTGCGGAAACAGGTGTCGGTGAGGGAGTGGATGGCTATAATCCAGCTTCAGTCAGCGAAAATGTCTTCAAGTGTACACTAAGTTGACCCAGCCACCACTCTCCCTCGCATTTGTTCTAGACATAGCAAAGAGGGAGATTGAAGAGTGGAAACGTACAGGACTGGATCCTAGCCTTCTGGCTCTCGTTTATGACGAACTGCTGCAGCTCCTGCTTGTCGCGGTCGCTGAGCTTGGAGAGGTCGAGGCCGGCGAGGGAGCTGGCTGCGCCGCCGATATCCATTATGATCTCGTGTAGATATGTACGTTCGGAGTTTCAGAGAGTGTGGTATCTAGATGATGTAGGATGGAAGTGATAGGCGGTGGTGTTGTTGGGGCGTTGATGTCGAAGTTCGATGATGCTTGACAAACTTTTGGGACAGGGATCATGGGACTTGGGAGACGAGGTTGATCGATTATGTCAGCACGAGGATGGATCTCATCGCGTCAACGGGGTGCGTTCGATGAACGGTTTTCTACAGCGTTATCAGATGTTGCAAGTTGTGACATCTCTAGGGTTGCTGACATCCTTGTGTTGGATCTGTTGGGCCAAATTTCGTATTCTACAAAAAAAAACTTTCACTCAACGAGAAGGATACGTCATGGGCTTCAGTGGGAGATATCAATGGATCTGTATACCCCAATACAACATCAATCAATGGCTTACAATAACATACCATCTCACAGGCTCTTCCCTCCATCCTTCACTACCACTCCCCATCAAAAAAAGACCCAAACCCTCTCCCAATAAACTCCACAAAACAACACCCCCCGATCCCAATCTAATTCCCAACACCACACCCGCAGCCCCTCTCCCCAACTCCCTATCCACACAACCCAAATGGAGATCCATAATCTCGATTCACGGAACCATTCCACTCCCGCGCCCTCTCGTTAAAGAAGCGGTGAAATACTCCGGCAACACTAACTCATTGCGCGTGCGTGCGTGCATCCCCACCCGCCAACAAAACAACACTACCCACAACGGACCCCAAAAGCAAGTTATCATTGCTGCTTACTCCATATTGCCATGGTAACTGGTTACGACGACACACATAAGGTGCAACACACCGCAAGACAGAACAGAACACACAAGTCACCGAACGCACACGCTAACGACGACGCGATATGCAAGGGGTAAGAGCGGAGAGAGTCGAGGCGTCGGGGAATCGAGCCGTACATGGTGAGAGTCTCACTCACCGCCGAAACACATGCAGATGCGTGGTCGAAAACAAGAATACGTGAAAGTCGGTCTTGGATGTAGGATGTGCTGGCCAAAAGACAAAGACATGCATAATCTCGTCTCCTCTGGCATCGTCTCGTCTCGTCTGAACAAGAGTCAGCGACGTACATACATGGTGTTTGGTAAGGTTCGGGACGCGCCGAAGTGGGTGCATTCGTTATTGCCCAGCACATTGCGTCCTACTCACCATATCGCAATTGCGCCGTAGTAAGCGCATCTGCCTCCGTCTCCCCACAATGCCCTCCTTCTCCTATGCAACAGCAAATTGCAACAACAAATGAGTCACATCTCATCCCAAACCTCTGCAATCAAGTAAATCAGCAAATGTCAACAACCAACAATCTCGATTCCTCCACAGCCAGCTGCAGGAGATCATGTACAATGACATAACGTCCTGTTCATCTGACTCCCGCCATGCATACATCAAGGCTGCGCAGCCTATGCTCCATCGCTACTGCACGTTTGCGTGGCGGATATACAGAGCCCGGATGCAGTTGCAGCATGTCGATCAACCCAGTGACGCGGATTCAGTGGCGGGGCCGCTTGTTAGAACGTTCTGCATCTAGCATCGGCTGTGTCGATCAAGGTTGGCAGGATTGGTGAGGAATCATGGAGGGGTACGCGTAGGAAGGAATAAACACGAGGTTGTAGACGCAGATATGGAGTCTAGTTTGTCACATACTAGAGTGCTGATCCGGAGTTTGCACATGCATGTCAATATACCGTCGCAGCGATTGGCAAAACTAGGCTACAATAAAATGACTCAGTCAGCTCGTGATATGTACTCACAGACGATCATGATTAATGGAGGGGTAGACGACGGACGACTTGTTGTGGGAGAGACGGGTTGCGAGATTCAAGCCAATGTTATTTCCATGCACTTTTCCGGCATCGCCACATGAACACCGAGGTATAGGTCGTATGGATCGTATGCACCCATGCACGCAATCACTGCCACCGGGCACGCATTAAGGGTTACGTCTGACAGTTCATTTGTAAAACATAACACCTTTTGATGCCCAATTCATGTCGAAAGTTGAAAAGACCCTAAGAGACCGTCCCCTAGCCAGTTCAACCATGCCGCTTACACCTCTTCGAGGACCTGCTCCTTGAATTCCCGCTCAACCTGGGTCTAGTTAGATTCTGACTGTATATATTGGGGAGTATGCGGGATGCGTACCTTGTTGCCAGAGTCGTCCTGGCTTGACTCGCCGTGCAGACCGAGGAGAGCACCGAGGTCGAACTTGGGTGCCTTGAGGAGCTTGACCTTGCGCACGTGGATCTATCCGCTGTCAGCTATTACCCACAATTTATGTGACAGTTGTACGTACGTTCTGGAGGGGGTAGATTCCCTGAGTAGCCTTCTCGATCTCGCGGCCAATGACCTCAGGAATGAGCTTCTGGGTCAGCTGGGCGAGCGAGCATGAGCTGGCCTCACGCGACATGATCTCCGTCATCTTCTTGCGGATCTGCCTGATCTGCGAAGTCTGAGCGTAGGTGGTCTTCTTGATCTGGTTCGGTCGTCGCTTGGTGAAAGCAATGGCGAAGAGGCGGAGGAGGTAGTCGTCAGTGGTCTTGACAACGACGTTGGCCTCAATGAGGGTTTGCCACTTGCGGACAAGAGAGCGGAGCTTGTCGGAGGTGAAGTCGAGGCCGTGGAAGTTGGTCAAGCAGTTCTTGCCCTGGATCTCGTCCACTCGTAGCTTAACCTTGCGGAAAGCGTGGTCCTCATCCTTCTGGAGGTCGGCGAGCGAAACCTCGAATATCCGGCCCTTCAGCGCATCGTTTGCGTTCTTGAGACCAGAGGTACGGTTGACGAGGGTCTTGCCGACGCTGCAGGAGAACAATTCAGTACTCATCCATTGCGCCTGGAGGGGTGCTCTTACTCTCGGACACCAAAGGTGCCGGGGGCCTTGACGTTGTACCAGTCCTTCTTAGCGAAGACATCGGTCTTCTTCTTGAGACCCTTCTTTCCTTTTGAAAGACGCTTGTTCTTGCCGACAGCCATGATTGCGACGTGGGTATGTGTTGCGTCGAGGGCTGTTCCGGAGTTGTCGTTGAGGTTTGCAAGTGTTATTTTCTAAGCGAGTGTGGCCGACTGTGCGCTCGCACGGTCCATCATACTCACGTGTGCCAAGACTACCGAGGTTTAACCGGTCGACGGCAACATCACGCAACCCAATGTTCAACGATCTCGAGACATGATGAACAATTCGTGCGTGTACTGAAGACTTCCTGGAGGCGCTTTTTGTAACATATTCTCGTACCTTCTATGGGGACTTTACCTCTTTGTGTCGGGAGACCTTACCGTGAGCCGCCTCCACGTGCTTCACGCTTATCAAACCTTACATCGTCAGACCTTGCAGAAGTGAAGTGGGCTTTGAGATTAATGTTCAGAATTATTATTATTACTATTGGTATCTTCGCGCGCTGCCATGAACGCTGAACTCTAGATACGGGTGGACCCGTTACTCCAGGAACGCCTCGGCTTCCTGCCTCTCTTCCATCCACCCCAACCCCGGGCCAACCTCGTCGCGTCTAGATGAATAATAGTGTCCATCTCTCTGGCCGCTGGCGATGCGGCGATTGATCGCACGGACTGGAGTCTACGTACGCGCGCGCCTTCCCATGGAGGAACTCCCATTCCGTTCCCATTCCGCCTCTCGGTTTACGCCGCATTGCCGCCCTCCAGAGCAAAGCTGCTCGCCGACCATTTGGCAAACAAAAGAAATCGATTGGGTCGCGTCCTTTCAAGTAGACAGTCGTTGCCGGCCATGTCCCGTACGTCGCGCAAATAATCCGACAATTTCCACCCTTTCCGAAAGGATTATTGCTTCAAGAAGAAGGAATGGTGATGTTGCTTGGTTTCTTTTTGGTTTTTGTAATGCCGTCGATTACCGCAAGCCCTTTCCATTTGATCGACAGTCGCTCCTCGAACCATTCTTCTAGTCATGTTTTTGCGGCGGCAGGCTCCCGCTCTTGGCTCTCGTAGGGATTTTGCTGCTGGCAGAACTTCTCAAAGTCGGGGAAGCTGATGTAGCCGTCTGTGTACAGTCAGCTTACATGTTCTCAGGTTGTACAGTGCGTGGGGGTATGCATACCTTGTTGCCTGTGTTGCTGCACGTAGCGGGCGCTCTCGCTTCTCCACATGCCTGGCCTCTCGGAGAAGGCCATCCCGCCGGGCCCGGAAACCGGGGATAGCATTGGGCTGGCCAAGGGTGTTTCGTTTCTTGGAGTTGGTGGGTGTGACGCAACCTTGGCGAGAAGTGTGGACGCCTTGGTCGGGCTGCCCGTTCCCGAATCTCTTCTTGTGACGACGGGAGCGTGTGTAGAGAGACAAGGCGAAGAGACGGTCGACGGGGTCAGAGGCGGACGCCGGCTGCCTGATCTTGACATTGGTGGTGGTTGTGTGGGGAGCGAGTAATAAATTCGGTTGTTGGTGCTGCTGCTCGCCATTGTTGGTTGTGGTTGTGATGTGGTGATTTGTACTGGATGATTGTAGCTGGAGAAGTACGGAGGTGAAGGACGGATTGTCGAGAACTAAAGAAGGTCGGACGAGGTAGAGTAGTAGTAATAACGCTGCCGAGACGCCATTCACCCCATACTACCAGCGTACAGAAACGCCTCTGCAAGGGCCGGGGACCCCTGTCGCCGCCAGCTGCATCAGCAACCAGGGTCATGGCACTCCACATCAACACTCTCGACCCTGTCCCGTCGCACTCCTATGCAACATGCACGGCGCAGAAAAACGTGGACCGGTAGCCGACAAGACTGCTGTCTGCGCTGTCATCCGTTCATACGCGCTTGACTCGCCCTTGAGCAAGGCACACCAGCACTGAGTTTCAAATTCGATCTGTAGTTGACGATGCAGCGCATATGCGTTGGCCACGAATCTCTTGCTTTAGTCAGGCCGTGAACTGTCCGAAAATGACCAGCACCACCAGCGATGTGCTGACGATGGAGGCTTGACACCCCCTCCTCATTGCTCGTTCGCTCCGGGAGGGCGGGATCCGTTGCGGCGGGGTCATGTATGTATGTATTGTCCATGGAGAGCCTTGTGTCGGTAGAAGGCACAGAATCGTCAAGGCCTGGGCCGTCTGGCTTCTCGGCCTGTTCCTGACCGATGAGGCGGTGGATGATTCATGGTGTTCCTTATCCATTATCGATAGGGTCGTGAGGCGGTTTGTGCGAGAGGGCTGGTATTGATACGGAACGTCACCGCCTCAATTCAATATTCAATCCGATGACAAGTCACACTATTCTGCCTACAACTTTCTGGTCCAGCACAGAAAGCCAGCAACCCCACGTCCGCACGCCTATGACGCATCTTCAGACGCAGTGAGAGTAATAACGCCGGTAATTATTTCTTCCTGCACGGTTTTTGCGGAACGATTAAGCGGCGGCCACGTACATCCCGCCGGCTGTGTCCGCCCCACCACTCATCGTCTTTTTGTGCCTCGTCGCACACGATCCCATCAACCAGGCGAGCCATGTATCTTCTTTCTAAAATTGAAGGTGCCTGCTGGTCGAGCAGATGAGCGTACATGGTGAAGATTGAAACCTCTGCGCAGGTACAAAGGGCGATCTGATACGTGAACGAGGCGGCAGCGCTTCCGCGACGCTTCACGCCATCACATAAATCTGGAACCTTGTATCAACAATGTAAGTACCGAAGCTGGGCGGGACAAGTGACGAGATTCTTCGTACCCTGCGACACCATAAACACAGCCATAGCAAGCTGGAAAGTCAGTGCCTTAGTCATCACACGTGTGCTCGCTCAACATTTACCCCTCGCCGAACACAAAAGCCCAAATGCCATGCTGCCCAGTCCGTTATGAAAGCGCGCAAACTAGACACCCGCTACCGTCAACTAATGTACTTTGTACTCCATGGAGCACTCCCTCCTTCCTGTCTGTACCTGTACAGCGGTTAAGGTTATCTTGTGACACCTTCATGTACGCCATGGACTCGCCTGTCCATCTCCCGCTTCCTCGTACCACCGACAGTCTACCCAAACATTGATTGACGGATTGGCAAGGCAAAACCGGCATGCAATGCAACACATCTCATGCCCATCGAAGTCCCAACAGCGCTGTGATTTGGTAGCAACAGCAGCAAGCCCATCAATCATCTGCCCCAACAACCCTCGAGGATACAATGCAGCTCACGGCAAAAAATCCCCGCAATGCACGCAAGACGTCCAGACGCTGCTGATCCTTTCCCAGCCCAGAATTGCCGGAGCCGAACCGAAGCCCTCGCAGAGTAATCCGCTCGCCGGCCAGTCTGTCTGGTGTGAGAGGGCTTGGGGGCGTCTTGGAAGGAAGGGAGAGTCCTTGCAAGCAACCGCGCTCCATCACCAAAATAACCGCCACTTTCTAGTTCTAGACTGATGTTGCCTGGGCCTGCCCCACTCCAGCGCACACACAGGTGCCGGGTGCCTTTCAAAATCCCTCTACAAGGGTGGAGCATGAACGGGTTGCCCCCTCCCCCTGTCGCCCTTAGCGTCTTGGCCGAAAAGACGGCCGATTTCTCAACTCTCTGAGA